>JAYRCH010000975.1:0-45649 GCA_037179445.1 Phengaris alcon alcon
CAATTCCGTTAAAATGTACAAGCAGCCAAAAAACGTTATCTCCTCCATGGTGGGATGCTGATTGCACTAGAGCTTGTAAGCGGCGTAAAGAAGCTGAAAAGTTGTACTCTAGGTCAATGACTCAAATAAATTTTTTAAATTATAAAAAAGTTGCAGCAGAAGTGCGACTTTTGTTAACAGAGAAAAAGAGAAATGGATGGTATGATCTCGCCCTCGTCTCGTCCTTCGGCTGTATGGAAGTACGTCAGAAAATTCCGAAGCGCTCTATCGTGCGATTACCGTCAGTCCAATGATTCATCTGAGTGGATAAATGACTTCTCTCAGAGGTTGGCGCCGCCGTCAGTTCACTCTTTTGACGAGTGTCAGTATTTTAATTCTGCTAATCAGCCTTTGAATCATCTTGACACTCCTTTTTCTCTGGATGAATTTAGACTGATCCTTGGTTCATTAAAGGATACCGCTCCGGGCAGTGATGGGATTCCATACTCGTTAATCGTGAAAATTGGTCCAAGTACTCAAGTAACTTGCCTGAACATTTTAAATGCTTTTTATCAGTCTGGAGTTCCCCCGAAGGAATGAAGAACTCAGATCATTTTGCCTATCCTTAAGCCGGGAAAACTTAATAGTGATCCGAGTAGTTATAGCCAAAATTTTAGAACACATGATTAAAAATAGATTAGAATGGCTAATGGAGAGTAAGGGCACTCTATCTAAAACACAGTTCGGTTTTCGAAAGGTCTTTAGCACAATTGATAGTTTAGCCACCTATCCGTGACTGATATCCGCATTGCCCTTTCGAAAGGTGAACACGTGGTAGGAGTGTTCCTTGATATATTATTCGCATATGACAATGTCCATCTTCCGGTACTCAGGCAGAAACTGCTAAATCTGAGTGTCCCAGTGAGGATGACAAATTATATTTGCAACAGTATTTCCTGCCGGTCTGTTACTATTTCTACACCTAATTACACCCTTCCACCTAGATTAGTTTATAAAGGCCTTCCTCAAGGCTCTCCCCTTAGCCCTATCCTTTACAATATATACACACATGATTTGGACTTGTCTGTGAATAGTTTTTGTGAGATCCAACAGTATGCGGATGATATATCTTTGTACGTTTTCTCAAAGGATATTAATGAATGCTCTGCTCGCCTAAACTTAGCCATTAGATACCTATACGATTGGTTGGATAGGCATGGTGTGCATCTCTGTCCCAAAACTTCGGTACTAGTTTTCTCTCGTTCCAAAATTATTCCTAACATTAAAATTTAATATAAACAAAAAGTTTTTCCTGTTAAGGATAGGGTAAAATTTTTAGGTGTCATATTGGATTGTAAAATGTTTGGCGTACAACAAATTCGTCATATCACACAAAAGTGTGAGAAGAATATAAATATCTTGCGTTCACTTAGTGGTGTATGGTGGGGTTCTCATCCTTACACCCAAACACTATTGTACAATGCACTTGTCCGCAGCCATATGGATCATGGATCATTTATATTGGTACCTTGTAACAAAGCTCCTTTGAAAGACCTGGATAAAATTCAGAGTAAATCTTTAAGAATTATCCTAGGCGCAATGAAGTCATCTCCCACTAATGCCCTTCAGGTGGAATGCGTAGACCCTCCACTTCACATCAGGCGGCAGTATCTAGCAGATAGATTTCTTTTTAAAGTTTTTCAATCTTCATCTCATCCCCTTATTGGTAAGCTACACACACTATCTCAATTAATTCCATCTTCGAATAACGGCTTTACAAAGAACCTCCCTGCCTCTTAGTCAGTTACCTTAAGGTAACCCGTCTTCCTTGTCCAGTCTTCCAGTGCATCCTCAATCCTCTCTTTTCTATCCCATTTGATGCCCTAAAATTTTCTCCAAAACTAATCCTCATCCTTCCTATAAATAAAGGTTCCTCCTTGGCTAATACACAATTGAAACAAATTATTGATCATCATTTTGTGGACTGGTTGCATGTTTTTACAGTTGATTCTACGCTCTCTGATGATGGTTGTGTTGGAGCTGCCGTCTGGATTCCGAGGGTTAATGTGGTTTTGAATTTTAAACTGCCTCCTACCTCGTCTGTTTTTACAGGTGAAGTACTTGCCATCTATGAGGCTATTTCGTTTATCGAGTCTCATGGGCTAGACAAATCCATTATCCTCTCGGACTCCAGGAGCGCTTTGGAGGGTGTCATGGCCAATCAGTTTGGAGCTAAGAATAGATTTCCTTTGATCTTGAAAATTAGGCAACTACTCCTTAAATGCGAATTACAAAATATTCATGTTATTTTAGCATGTATACCAAGCCATAGCATAATTACTGGCAATGAGAGTGTAGATGCCGTTGCCAAAGAAGCTATAATATCAGGTGGACTTAGTCATTACAAATTATATTGCCAGGATTTAGTTCCCATAGCATTAAAGGCAAACACTACTTTGATATTCAAGGCGGCGTTCCAGTTAGGCCATGGTTTTTTAAATACACACAGAGCAGCAAAATGGCGTGCTCTACAGTCTGTCGAGTTAGACTCGGACATTGATGCTCACCAGTATTAATTAGGGTTAGGGATAGCTCTCTATGTGAGTGTGGCCTTGACGAGGGTACCCTAGACGACATATTTTTCTGTTGCTCTAGAAACCAATCCTTCCTTTATGACCTTCTCCCTTCCAATATTCCCCGCCCTATCAATTTCAAATCCTCTCTATGTTATGTAAATACTTCTTTTATTGAAATTCTATGTGCATATATTTTCTAACAATATTAAATTGTGAAGTTTTACTAACACTTATTTCTTTCTGATTGTTTAAGATTATTCAACAACATAGCATGAGTTATGTAGATCACTGTACCCTTGTTTCCTCACTAGATCTACAACAGAGCAGGGTTTAAACATATTTAGCACTCGGACATTGGCAACTCACTGAGGCCGCCATACATAAAAGAAGAAGAAGAAGAGTATGTAGTGTAAATCATGGAGAATAGAGGTAAGGAGTACCATCGCCATACATGAAAAGTGTCCGTAAAATAGCGTTAAATAGGGGGCGCTACAGACGCAGACGGGAGTAAAGCGGCAAAATTTAAACGGATAATTAAATCTTAGCATCTTCTTGGGTTTTATATATAAAAATATGTTCGACTCTATGAGTAATTAGAATTTTTATGATTTACTGAATTAACTACTTTTAATCTACTAAAGTCGTCAAAAATTTTAAATAACTAAACTCAACTCACTTTACTTCATCTCTTATTGCTAACTTCATATCACACACCCCTGCCACTCTAGCGCCATTATGGCCAGTTTTGGAACTATTATTTAATTACTTTTGTCAGACACTTTTTAGCTTTTCTGCCTTAGTCCTCCTTACCTCTATTCTCCATGGTGTAATTTCTGAGTTTGTTTAAGCGTCAGTATTTAAATTTTAATTTACATAATTGTAACACAACCAAAAACACAACAATATAATATTGTACTGTATCAAGGTTTGACTGTACTCAAGAAACCACGTGTCAAGTAACAGTTTGACAGCAATATATGTATATGTCGGTGTCAAATGTTCCCTGCTAGGCCCACAGTCAAATGATTCTTGTATTAATTTCATTTTACTTTGTTTGTTTGTCAGTTAGTATAAAAATCACTGACTGAAATTAAAATTCAGAGTTTATAGTGAGTTTTAATATACACAAATATATTGTTACAGTACAAGACGCACTGTGTGGCGCTGGTGCTATGTCTGAATGTGGGTGTGGATCCGCCAGATGTGATCAAAACACAGCCCTGCGCTAGGCTGGAATGCTGGATAGGTATGATAATTATAAATGTGCACTGAATGAGAGGAATTCAGTAAAAACTCTTTATAACGACATAATTTATAACGACGAACCGGGTATTACGATATATTTTTTTAATTCTGTCATGACACAATGAACATTTTAATATCAGTTTAAGAACTATTGGCTATTACGGCTATAATTTTTGGCCCCTTCTATGTAGTATAACAGATTTTCACTGTAACAGTATCCTCGAGTTGGACTTTTAGTACATCACTTATTATTTTGTATAAACAGGGGGCAAACAAGCAAACGAATCACCTGATGGAAAGCGATTACCGTCGCCCATGGACACCCGCAACATTCTGATGGAGTTGCAAGTGCGTTGCCGGCCTTTTAGGAGGGAATACGCTCCCTTCTTGAAGTTTTGCAGGTCGTAATGGTTCGGAAATACCGCTGGCGACAGTTCATTCTAGAGTTTTACTGTGCGCGGCGGAAAGCTTTGGGTAAAGCGCACGGCGGAGGACTACCACTCATTAAGGTGATGAGGATGATAAATATATTGTCGGTTGGAACGGTGGAGAAAAGTTGCAAAACTCAAGTGTTGTGCACGAAACACAATATTCCAACTGCAATAACTTGCCATAAATAGGTAATTGTTAATTTTGGTGAAAATGCAATTCAGAGGTATATTTAATGTAAATGTTACAATAACAAATTCGTGTTAAGTGTTTACATTTAGGAAACCCGAGCTGCGGGCATAGTAACATCAACATACGACTTTTTGGAACGAAGTTCCTTATCGCGTGTTGCGAAAGGGGGCTAGACGGAAAAAATTAAGACCAAAAGTTGTATCGACACTTTTTGCTATAGTTGTAAGGCGTGGAATAAATTATAAATTCCCTTAATTTTTTATTATATTTTTTTATTTACCACAAGCCAATTATTACTAAAATTGAGCCTACTGATTAAGTTTATATTACATTATATTTGTTAATAATAAAAAAAATATTATTATAACTTAAAATAAAAAAAAATTATTACAATTCCTTCACTAATTAATCGAAAGGAACTTCGTTCCATCCGGGTGTCCCTTGACACCTCTCAAGTTTTTATAACTATTTATTGACTTTCTTTATTCAAAGATAGATTGAGACAAACGAAGTCTTCATATGATACGTTAATGTAGATCATATTTTGTAGACTTAATTTGTCTCAGTCCTTGTCATAAGTGAAAATATAATACGTGAATTAGCGGCCAAATGTGTAAACAAATATGTATAGGTTTCAAGTAACTTTTCACATAGTGGTGATATAATTTCGATGAGTCGGTTTCTTCATAACTTATGAGTAGTGAAAGATGCGACTCATATGTCAAATAAATATTTTCAAGGCGATAATTGCATCGAAATTCCTCACAATCCCATTGCACAAAGCCATTCGATTCTCAGTCGATTGATTTCGTCGGGAGTACCAAAAGTTACGATCTAACGAACTTCTCCATCCAGGTTAGTTACAAATTGAGCGACCGCACGATCGTGCGCTAGTGTGGGTGTATCAAGCTACAGAGATCGAACTGATTCGATTCTCGATTGTGTGTGCTTCGTAAAATTCCGATAAGACCTTATCTTACCGGAATTTTACAAAGCACGCAGATTCGGCGTCGAAATGTGCATTTTTACGGTGACGTGAATTTGCGTTATGTCGACGCATCATATGCCGTTGACGACGTCGTGACGTGGACATGTGGACAGGCCGTGTGACGTATGACGATATAATTATTTCAACACAGATCCCAATTCGCAATCACCGACCAAGGCCCTGGAGTCAATAGGCCATGCCCTGCAGTCACAGTACGAGCGGTGGCAGCCCAGGGCGCGCTACAAGCAGTCCCTGGATCCCACCAGTGAAGATGTAAATAATTTTTTTATCCGTAATTCTTAAGAGTCTGCAAAATATCCAAATAATATAGACAAATATTATTATATTTCTTCAACCTATAAAATACCTCCAGTGCCGGTTTTAGCATTACCAGCGCCCTGGGCGATTACACAAAGATTTGTAACAGATTATGCAAAAAAGCATAATAATATTTGCACACTTTTAATGATCTAGTAATAACAGTCACAATATCAATTGGGACAGCTATTGCAAAGTTTTTACACTATAGTTCATAATGCTGAGACATTAAAGTAACAGATTTACTAAGAAAACTACATAACTGTTACTACATAAGGTAAAGAGATAATGACAATGTTTATAACTTTATTTTAGGTCATTCACACTTTCCAAGGAATTTTAGACATTTGGAAATTTGATTTCTTTTTTATTGATTTTTTAAATGTATTTTAAAACTTTATTATTAATATTTAATGCGGAAAACTTGAAAAAATATTTTTAAATTCCTTATAAACAATTAAAAATTGATAAAATTAAAAAAAAACACCACGTGACAATGAACGCGACACAATCGATCACCATAGTTGTGACGTCATAATGTTAAAGCCATATAAGAAAAGTCAAAAAAACAACTATAATTTTGATTTTCCAACGCCAATACTTAATACGATCGCCAGTTGCGATACCCTGAAGTGAAAACTAACATTATGACGTCACACGCGCTCGGATTTGTTCGCGAGCTGTCGGCGTGTCGAAAATAAATTTTTATTTTGATATAACTTTTGAATTATTGCGAAAAATAAAAATAGTTTTGTTATAATAGTTATTATTATAGTTGTTATTATCTTTCCATTTATCACAAAAAAATAATAATTCTAATACCCAATTATTATTAATACTCATAAATATTACAGTTTAAGACATTACAAATCAATATTAATATTTTACCAGAATAAGTAGCTACCTATCACCCTTGTCTGTTTGAATATATTGTTATTATAAGTATGGGTCGACATTGATATCCTTTGTTTTGGTAGCTGTAATGCCCAGAAATGCTTAATTCGGATGTATTAACGTTTGTAACCTACTAAACCAATTTTATAATATTTAAAAAATATATATAATATTAGTCAGGTATTAATACAGTAATGTGTTTGTAGATTAAGAAGTTATGCTGTTCTCTGCGGCGCAACGCCAAGGAGGAGCGTGTGCTGTTCCACTACAACGGCCACGGGGTGCCCAAGCCCACGGCGCAAGGCGAGATATGGGTCTTCAACAGGGTCAGTATTTCTAGATATAGAAGCTGCGCTGTTCTCTGCGGCGCAACGCGAAGGAGTAGCGTGTGCTGTTCCACTACAACGGCCACGGGGTGCCCAAGCCCACGGCGCAAGGCGAGATATGGGTCTTCAACAGGGTCAGTATTTCTAGATAAAGAAGCTGCGCTGTTCTCTGCGGCGCAACGCCAAGGAGGAGCGTGTGCTGTTCCACTACAACGGCCACTGCGTGCCCAAGCCCACGGCGCAAGGCGAGATATGGGTCTTCAACAGGGTCAGTATTTCTAGATATAGAAGCTGCGCTGTTCTCTGCGGCGCAACGCCAAGGAGGAGCGTGTGCTGTTCCACTACAACGGCCACTGCGTGCCCAAGCCCACGGCGCAAGGCGAGATATGGGTCTTCAACAGGGTCAGTATTTCTAGATATAGAAGCTGCGCTGTTCTCTGCGGCGCAACGCCAAGGAGGAGCGTGTGCTGTTCCACTACAACGGCCACTGCGTGCCCAAGCCCACGGCGCAAGGCGAGATATGGGTCTTCAACAGGGTCAGTATTTCTAGATAAAGAAGCTGCGCTGTTCTCTGCGGCGCAACGCCAAGGAGGAGCGTGTGCTGTTCAACTACAACGGCCACTGCGTGCCCAAGCCCACGGCGCAAGGCGAGATATGGGTCTTCAACAGGGTCAGTATTTCTAGATATAGAAGCTGCGCTGTTCTCTGCGGCGCAACGCCAAGGAGGAGCGTGTGCTGTTCCACTACAACGGCCACTGCGTGCCCAAGCCCACGGCGCAAGGCGAGATATGGGTCTTCAACAGGGTCAGTATTTCTAGATATAGAAGCTGCGCTGTTCTCTGCGGCGCAACGCCAAGGAGGAGCGTGTGCTGTTCCACTACAACGGCCACTGCGTGCCCAAGCCCACGGCGAAAGGCGAGATATGGGTCTTCAACAGGGTCAGTATTTCTAGATATAGAAGCTGCGCTGTTCTCTGCGGCGCAACGCCAAGGAGGAGCGTGTGCTGTTCCACTACAACGGCCACTGCGTGCCCAAGCCCACGGCGCAAGGCGAGATATGGGTCTTCAACAGGGTCAGTATTTCTAGATATAGAAGCTGCGCTGTTCTCTGCGGCGCAACGCCAAGGAGGAGCGTGTGCTGTTCCACTACAACGGCCACTGCGTGCCCAAGCCCACGGCGTAAGGCGAGATATGGGTCTTCAACAGGGTCAGTATTTCTAGATATAGAAGCTGCGCTGTTCTCTGCGGCGCAACGCGAAGGAGTAGCGTGTGCTGTTCCACTACAACGGCCACTGCGTGCCCAAGCCCACGGCGCAAGGCGAGATATGGGTCTTCAACAGGGTCAGTATTTCTAGATATAGAAGCTGCGCTGTTCTCTGCGGCGCAACGCCAAGGAGGAGCGTGTGCTGTTCCACTACAACGGCCACTGCGTGCCCAAGCCCACGGCGTAAGGCGAGATATGGGTCTTCAACAGGGTCAGTATTTCTAGATATAGAAGCTGCGCTGTTCTCTGCGGCGCAACGCGAAGGAGTAGCGTGTGCTGTTCCACTACAACGGCCACTGCGTGCCCAAGCCCACGGCGCGGGGCGAGATATGGGTCTTCAAAAGGGTCAGTATTTCTAGATATAGAAGCTGCGCTGTTCTCTGCGGCGCAACGCCAAGGAGGAGCGTGTGCTGTTCCACTACAACGGCCACTGCGTGCCCAAGCCCACGGCGCAAGGCGAGATATGGGTCTTCAACAGGGTCAGTATTTCTAGATATAGAAGCTGCGCTGTTCTCTGCGGCGCAACGCCAAGGAGGAGCGTGTGCTGTTCCACTACAACGGCCACTGCGTGCCCAAGCCCACGGCGTAAGGCGAGATATGGGTCTTCAACAGGGTCAGTATTTCTAGATATAGAAGCTGCGCTGTTCTCTGCGGCGCAACGCGAAGGAGTAGCGTGTGCTATTCCACTACAACGGCCACTGCGTGCCCAAGCCCACGGCGCAAGGCGAGATATGGGTCTTCAACAGGGTCAGTATTTCTAGATATAGAAGCTGCGCTGTTCTCTGCGGCGCAACGCCAAGGAGGAGCGTGTGCTGTTCCACTACAACGGCCACTGCGTGCCCAAGCCCACGGCGCAAGGCGAGATATGGGTCTTCAACAGGGTCAGTATTTCTAGATATAGAAGCTGCGCTGTTCTCTGCGGCGCAACGCCAAGGAGGAGCGTGTGCTGTTCCACTACAACGGCCACTGCGTGCCCAAGCCCACGGCGTAAGGCGAGATATGGGTCTTCAACAGGGTCAGTATTTCTAGATATAGAAGCTGCGCTGTTCTCTGCGGCGCAACGCGAAGGAGTAGCGTGTGCTGTTCCACTACAACGGCCACTGCGTGCCCAAGCCCACGGCGCGGGGCGAGATATGGGTCTTCAAAAGGGTCAGTATTTCTAGATATAGAAGCTGCGCTGTTCTCTGCGGCGCAACGCCAAGGAGGAGCGTGTGCTGTTCCACTACAACGGCCACTGCGTGCCCAAGCCCACGGCGTAAGGCGAGATATGAGTCTTCAACAGGGTCAGTATTTCTAGATATAGAAGCTGCGCTGTTCTCTGCGGCGCAACGCGAAGGAGTAGCGTGTGCTGTTCCACTACAACGGCCACTGCGTGCCCAAGCCCACGGCGTAAGGCGAGATATGGGTCTTCAACAGGGTCAGTATTTCTAGATATAGAAGCTGCGCTGTTCTCTGCGGCGCAACGCGAAGGAGTAGCGTGTGCTGTTCCACTACAACGGCCACTGCGTGCCCAAGCCCACGGCGCAAGGCGAGATATGGGTCTTCAACAGGGTCAGTATTTCTAGATATAGAAGCTGCGCTGTTCTCTGCGGCGCAACGCCAAGGAGGAGCGTGTGCTGTTCCACTACAACGGCCACTGCGTGCCCAAGCCCACGGCGTAAGGCGAGATATGGGTCTTCAACAGGGTCAGTATTTCTAGATATAGAAGCTGCGCTTTTCTCTGCGGCGCAACGCGAAGGAGTAGCGTGTGCTGTTCCACTACAACGGCCACTGCGTGCCCAAGCCCACGGCGTAAGGCGAGATATGGGTCTTCAACAGGGTCAGTATTCTACTGTAGAATAGACTAGAATCTACTGGGTGATTTTTTATTCCGTTTCGAGAGAAACAAAAGGTATGGTTGCCTACAGATTAAGACGACCTTACTTCTTGGTAATAAGGTCATAAATGGTACACCGGTTCTGTCGGACATACATGATTAAAATAGAGTACTATGGTATACTTCGTTTTCTTTTTTCTAAGTTGGTTAAAATTTGTTTTACAATATCACACTACTAATTTTATTATTTACCACACACACATTATTTACTAATTTATACATTCAAAAAAGTATTTAAGAAATAAACAAAAAATTAAAACCGACATAAATAATTCCCCTTTTAAATTCGGTTAAAATTTTAACTATTTCTCTACTAAATCTTCCTAATTTTGAAGTCAATCCCAAACAATATCCTATAATATTTTATAGAACTCACGTTCAAACTTGCTGGTACTGACTCCAAAATTAGGAAGATTGAGTAGAGAAATAGTTAAAATTATAGCCGAATTTAAATGGGGAATTATTTAGAAAATAAGTTTTATTTCATACTTTTTTGTGCATTTTTACTCTGGAAGTCGGTTTTAATTTTATGTTTAAAAATAATATTTTTTCTCTTTTTAGTTTAATTTATTATCTAAATTATTATGAACACATTAATATCGGTGCACAAAACTCTGATGAGTAGTGAGTACCTATGTTATCATAAAAATATTATGTTGGTTTTTCTTGTGAAGATGGTGGTGATGATGATGATTACTGTAAGGGTATGATGGCACATGCTTTCAGTTCTTTAAACATCGCCGGAATCCCCTTCATCAAAACATGTATCTATAAGGACTCAGGAGTTCTGTTCAGTACTTTTGGATCCAGGGTATACCTTGGTACAAAAGCCTACTTTTTGGTAGCATATCCTTTGGAATACTTCAGAAAAAGTCGAAATCAGTATATGAGTCCATGTAAATTTCGAAGAGTTGCCTAGATTTATTATGGATCCACTCCTCATCAGGTTCCACTTTGGTGACTAAGGGACAAATTTCGAATTATAACCTTTACAACAACAAAACAATTTTGAAAATAGGTTTACATACGGCAAAGTGATGACTAATGTACAAGATATCAAAAATACTATGAGAAGTACCTAATATATCATCATAATGTGATGATGTATAGTGTGACGATGGTGTATGGTGTGACGATGGTGATTATGTGTCCATATAAATTTCGAGTGAAATCGGACAATAACTTTTCAAGCAAATTCCAATAAAACCTATTGCGCGTTGATATGTAGGGAACCCTTCAACAACCCTTCAAATAACCGTGTCAGGATACTATTTTGATCAGGTTATTTAAATGATTGAGCAATTATTTTGCGTTTTGTTGTGTTCTAATGTGCGCCTATCCTAATGTATATATGTTATTGCAGGCATACACACAGTACATCCCGCTGTCGATCTACGACCTGCAGACGTGGATGGGCGCGCCCTCGCTGTACGTGTACGACTGCTCCAACGCCGGCGTCATCGTCGACAACTTCAAGAACTTCGCCGAGCAGCACGAGCGCGACTATGAGGTACTGTCTACCGCTTGTAGCTATAGTCGACATTACGAGAAGTAATAAAAAAGTTAAGCAAAACTTCAGGGGTTTCCAACCTTTGGATCAAATTTAACTTGAAACAAATCTGTTAAATTTACTTAAAATTGGCGCCTCGCCGTAACGATTTTTGACAATTCATATTATTTCAGTCATGACAATGTAGTGTCAGATGCAACATTATAATCCGACCAAGTGAAATTGCTTATTTATTTCAAATTAGACGTATGTTACTTTGTGGTTATTAAATTAACAATTATTTAGGATAACAGCGTTTTACCCTGCAATAAAACACTTATTAACTACTTACTTAATTCAATGCCAAATAATGAGAGTGGCAACACTATTTTTCGTATGTGTGGCGGAAACGGTACTTAAACCACTTCAACATCCTCCTACGTCAGCTGGTTTCTGTCCCTATTTTTCTGTCCTTTCTGTCTATTGGCTACCGTTTAGTTCCAAGTTTCTCCACCAGGTGGCAAAGTTGAGCTCTTTAGAGCGCAACTAATTTGGAACCATTGCGTTAAAATTCCAGGCAGAATTTGAAGTTGGCTTTGAATTAGGTAAGTAGTTAATAAGCGTTTTATTGCAGGGTAAAACGCTGTTATTAACTTACTGTACCGTAATTTAAAGCCAAATAATGAGAGCTGTCTGATATCGCCTGGTGGAAAAGAAATGTTAAGACTTATGTATGTTCAAACTTTTTGAAACCAATAAGGACCTGGCATACATAAGCTTGTACAATCAATTATTTATTTAATTAATGACATTAACTTATGGTATTCTGGTTTCTATTTGTTATTAGAGAACTAAATAAAATAGGACATGACAAGAAATATGTGCAATCAAAAACATACCATTTATTTCCAAGTAACACGTATGGCATGATAAATGATTTAACATTATGATAAATTAATATAGATTATACACAACGCTTGTATAAAACCAGCAATGTAAGATTAATTATTACTCACCGAAAATTAAAACATAAACAGTAAAATATATACTATATGATATTATGTATATAAAAATAGAATAATCATGGATGGTTATATAATCCTAAACTAAAAAGATATTTAAAGTGTTGGCTATAATAAGGAATTTCATATTATTCAGTTCTACAATAAACATAAAAGACAGAAAAGAAAATTATTTAAAATAAACATGTGCAAATTAAGCAAACAAGTACTCAATTTGTTATGGGAGAAAACATAGCAGATACCACATTTGTTTGTTTTTTGTTTGACTTAATTTCACGACAATAATACTTCCTAAAAGTTTCCTGTGATCGCCAATTGCCTCTAGCTAGTATTTCGTCTAAAGGACAGTTTATTACCCAGTTTTTTGATGCCACTGCGGGTCTGACACTGCCAGCACTTGCCTTGATTCCAGCCTCTTGTAGCGGCCGTCGCTCCCATCCACCGATCACAGCGCGTGACGCTGGCTTTGGCTCGCCGCAAGCTTTGATGAATAAACTGTTGCTGTTGCACTTCGTCCTTTTCGCTGATAATCTTATGACTTGTCTTACCCACTAAAATGGATCGATATTTTTATCTGAAGTAACACAGTGATTATTATCAATTGATAGTAGCGTTAAGTCGTGGACACGACGTCCAGAACAAAGTAGCAAAAGAGTTGCGGCTCTCTTAGAACACTGGTATAAATTATCATGATTGGCATCATTATCAAGGAACGCGCTCAAGTCATCCACGTCCCAGATGGGAGGTTTTGTGATCTGTTTTGGTTGTTTATTAGAAATAGATAAAAGAAATTTCTTTACAAGTATATGAGATCTGAGTCTTTTAGATAGGTCAGGGTTGCAAAGTGTGGATATAGCTGATTTACGAGGGCTGATTGATAAGTTTCCGAAACGACAAAGAAAAACTTCAAAAATCTATTTAAAATAAATTTATTTCTCAACGTAGTTTCCTTCTACCTCGATGCATTTAGTCCAGCGCTTCTCCAATGCCATTACATCAGTTTGATAAAATGTTTTCTCCAACCCCTCAAAATACTCGTCCACGGCAACAATGACTTCTTCATTTGATGAAAATCTCTGGCCACCTAACCATTTCTTCAGGTTTGGGAATAAGTGGAAGTCGCACGGGGCCAGATCCGGGGAATAGGGTGGATGCGGTAGCAATTCGAACCGCAATTCATGGAGTTTGGCGACTGCAACCATTAACGTGTGTGCAGGTGCGTTGTCATGGTGGAACAAATTTTTTTTCTTGGCCAAATGTGGTCGTTTCTTCTGGATTTCTTCACTTAATTTTTGCAGCAAGATTGCGTAGTACTCTCCATTTATTGTTTTTCCTTTTTGCAGATAATCCACTAAAATAATCCCTCGAGCATCCCAAAAAACAGTCGCCATCACTTTGCCGGCCGACAAAACAGTTTTTGCTTTCTTCGGCGCAGGTTTTCCGCTCTCAGTCCACTGCTTAGATTGTTCTTTTGTCTCGGGAGTATAATGATGTATCCAGGTTTCATCGACTGTTACATAACGCCGCAAAAACTCATTAGGATCTCGGTTAAACAGCGCCAAACACTCCGATGAATCGTCCACTCGACGTTGCTTTTGGTCTACAGTGAGCAAACGCGGCACCCATCGCGCGCAAAGCTTTTTCATTCCCAAATGTTGGTGCAAAATATTAAAAACGCGTTCAGATGAAATGCTCACCATCTCTGCTATCTCTCGCAACTTTAAGCGCCGATCATTCAATACAATTTTGTGATTTTTTTTGATCGTGTCCGGATTCGTGACTTCATTTGGACGGCCAGACCTGTGGGCGTCTTCGCAGCTCTGTCTTCCACGTTTAAAATCAGTTACCCAGGTGTGAATTGTACTCAATGCAGGAGCAGAATTACCTAAAACACTGTCTAGCTTGGTTTTAATCTGGGTTGCTGTTTTCTCTTTTAAAACGTGAAACTTTATCACCGCACGAATTTCGTTTCTTTCCATTGTTAAGAAAATTTACGACAGAGAAAGTTCTACGTCCTCTCAAACAAATTCCATCAGTTCGATTAAATTCAAATTTGGCGTTCTATTTTCAAAAAGATGCCAGAATATAATGTAATATTCCTTTTTTGCGTATCATTTTTTTAAGTTCGTCGTTTCGGCCAGTTATCAATCAGCCCAGGTATATACTAAAATGGTATTATAAGATAATTTATGTTTTTGAAATAAGTCTGACAAAAATCTAGCCAATTGTGAACCAGTAGGATTGCTAGCCGTTTTTAAATTATTGATTTTACACCATTCTAACAATTTTTTCCATGCATTTTCATAAGTTTTAAGAGTAGAAGGCCGCCAACCTGATTTTAATAGATCCTTTTGATCAGATGTCCAATCTTTTAATGTTGATCCACCCCCACATCTCCAGACTTGTAGGGTCATTTCGGTGACTTTCGGAGGGGCCTGGCTGTCGCTGTGTCAACCAGTACTCGATGGAGACGATGAATTATGAAGGGTGGAGACAGGGCTCGTCGTTTGATGTCCGGCCTCCAGAACACTTTTTCCCAAAGAGGAGCCACGATTAAGTAGATTCCTTGGGCCGAGTTCAAGTAGGTCAGAATTCTGGGGATGAGAAAAGGGGGTGGGAACACCCACGCCAGATGAAAACTCCATTGTTGGCTGAAATCATCGTGGAACACTGCGTGTTCGTCGTTTATATCGAGGCTCACGTAAGATGGCACGACGTGAGTTGAACTTGATGCTATCAAATCGATTTCGGGGGTTCCCCATTGGTTGAAAATGATTTGAGTTATCTTTGATAACAAGTGCCATTCCGGAGCTGCTTGGTAGCGAGAAAGATGATCTGCTTCGCAGTTCATTTTGCCTGGTAGATGGTGGACTATGAGATTTATATTCAAAGAGTCGAGAAGGGCGAAGACCTTGCGAACGAGATACATAAGAGCGGGGTACTTTGAGCCTCCTTCTTTTTTCAAATAGGAAAGAACAGTTCTGTTGTCGGTCTGAAGCATAATTGAAGAGTTGGCTAGGTAATGACATTGATCTTTTAAAGCATAAATCACTGCCAGCATCTCCTTCTGGTTGGAATGCAAGATCAGCTCGTGTGGTGTCCAGGGACCGTAAGCTTCGTGATTGTCTATTCGGGCACCCCATGCAATTCCAGAAGCGTCCGTAGAAAGAAAATGTTTGGCTGGGGGATGATGTAGGTAAGACCGAGCATTGCAATTCTTTATCCACCATTTTAGGTCGCGAAGTACTACGTTTGGGACTGCGTAGCTACGACAGGAACGGATTTTTATAAGAAAATTACAAAATTGACGCAGTTCTCGGAAGTTCAAACGGCCTCGAAAGTAAAGCACATTTTGTACATTTTGCCACAAAGCTGGCAAAATGTACTACTCCAACAAGGCTCTGGATTTCTTGTAGATGTGCAGTTTTTCTCTGCAGTATAGGTAGAGTTTTTTCGATAATAGATTCGGTCTTCTTTAGAGGAAGCCATTTGAGGCCAAGCCACGGATCCCAACAGATTCTGAGAAATTCCAGTCCCCTTTGAGGACTTAGAATAGACTTTTTTTTTCTTTTTGAAGTTGATTTGCCAACCTAAGTTTTGCAGTAAGTTGATTGTATACTGGATTTGACTCGAAAGTACAGTTAGATAATCGTCCAAATAAGAAATAATTCTTATGCCTTTGTCTCGCAAAGTCTGCGCGACCCAATTGCTTAACATTACGAATACATGCGGCGCTGTCGCCAGACCAAAAGGAAGGCATTTGATATAAATTTTGATTGTACACCATCCTTAGGAACCTTCTGTGAGAAGCCGCAATGGGTACATGAAAATACGCATTTGATAAATCTATCTTTGCTAGGTAATCATATGATTACCTAGCAAAGTTCCCAATTTCCCAACTCCCAACCATATGGTTGTAAGAAATTGGGAACTTTTTGCATATTTATTAGTTTGAACTTGCTCACAATTACAAAGTTGTTTAATAATCGGAGATTGAATATTAGTCTTAAACTGCCGTCGCTTTTGTATGTCAAAAACATTGGCGAGATAAAACTCGGGGAACTGGGCACTTTTTCCAAAGCATCGGTCTTTATTAAGGTATCTCCAGTAACTGATGTCTGAGACGAGTTTCGAGTGTGAAATTATTGGCAACTTGAGGACGGTACCCACAGCGGTGGTTTTTGCTTTAAAGGGATTCTGTATCCCTGAATGATTTTTATTACAGTTTTTGGAGCATGAAGATTTTCCCAAACATGAACAAAATACGCCAAGCGACAGGCAACTCGATCGTCTGAGTCAAAACCTACGTTTTGGTTGAAATTTTTGTTCTGAGTGGTCTTATACTGGTTAGGTTATACCTTTAATATTGTCAAAATTAGACCTCTGGCGAGATCTGTTTGTGTCCGACCTTGACTTGTCTTGGTTCTGCGCGAACCGTTTGTTTTATGTATATCTTTGCAGTGGGTAGTAAGAATATGGCTAATTAGGAAAATTAGGTCCAAAAAGTGGTGCTTGAATCGGTTGATAAAAGGATATACATTTTGTGCAAAAGTAAGTGTATACCTGTTAAATGAACCCCCCTGTTGTGGGAAGCGGCCACCCTGCGCGGGTGTTTTATAATTTGTACTTGAGCTAGCCTGCGCGGCGTTTCTTTGCATTGAAGGCCGAACCGGCCAAAATATTTTACTACTACCCCTCGCTTTTTCAATAGCTGACGAAAAACAGTTCCTTGTTAAATAATTTATGACTAATAGGAGGTATTTTACGTAAGGTTGCTCGTAAAAACTTATCTTTTACAGATCTTAAAATCCTACAAGCGAGTTGGAACATATCACTAGAAATTTTATTGTACGTACCCTCCACAAAAACTTCATTAATTTTGTCTTTATTCTCTGTCTTCATTCTTTATTAGAATCTCAGAAAACCAACCTAAAAGCATTTCAAAACCTGCCTGCGCAGCATCTTTTTGTTTTAATATAGCTTGCGTAATAGCTGCATAACTGCGTTCGCAATACTCATACTTAGATATTTATCAAAAGGTTTTATTTCATCATTACATTCGAGTTCTACGAATCCGGGGGTAGAACAATATAATTTTTGAACATCTGAATAAAGTACGTCACCCCACTCGAGGGCATCGAAATTTTGATCCGATTTTAGTAAATCTAAATGATCTTGAGATGACCTTGGTAACGAGGGCTATTTTAATATAGTATTAATGGAAAAATTTACACAGCTGTCAACCGGTTTAAAGCCCGCGGATAAATCGTCATTTTCATTTTCGGAAAACAATTCACCGCTAACATTTAAACTCAAGTTATCATCGCCATTATTATGTAAGGGCACAATGAAGCGGTTTTTTGAAGCGGTTGCACAATGGGTGCAACTGCAATTGCAGTTATAATACGGTTGAAAAGTTGATTGAGCCAAAAACATTTGAGTATTACTGACCTGTTCCGTGAGCTTACTTAACTCATTATTAGATGTCTTACGACGTTTACGCTGATCTCTGAGCCTCGAAGTCTCAGCCTTCCTTTCGTTTCGGCCCCTTACAGCAGGAGGATCGGATTCGGAATTTGAGGAAGAGCTCGACCTACTATTATTTTGATCCCATCATGCTTACTACAGTTAGAAGTCGCACGGTAAACCGTAAACTATTAAAATATTATGTGCAATATTGAAAACTAGCTTATAAATTTGAAGATATAAAATTACACGTAAAATAACATTCTTCCGCACAGCACGAAAAGTAAACTGCCAACGGTTCCAAATTAGTTGCGCTCTAAAGAGCTTAACTTTGCCACCTGGTGGAGAAACTTGGACCAAAACGGTAGCCAATAGGGGGACATAAACCAGCTGACGTAGGAGGATGTTGAAGTCGTTTAAGTACCGTTTCCGCCACACATACGAAAAATAGTGTTGCCACTCTCATTATTTGGCTTTGAATTACGGTACAGTAAGTTAATAATTATAATGTAAAAAGTAAAATAAAAAATAATCAGTTTACATAAATTATTATTTGTTCTCGTGGTTTTAACTTTACAATATTGTGACATCCGCAGAAGATGTCCCGCTCGGGCGGCTCCGGATCGGGGAGCGCGGAGCCCCACGTGTCGTACCGCAACTGCATCCAACTGGGCGCATGTGCGGCGGGCCAGGCGCTGCCCATGTCGCCCGACCTGCCCGCCGACCTGTTCACCGCCTGCCTCACCACACCGGTCAAGATGGCCGTCAAATGGTTCGCGCTGCGCACGCGCCTACGCGTCGCGCGCGCCGACCTACTGGAGCTCGTGGACAGGATCCCCGGCCAGGTCACCGACCGCCGCACCATGCTAGGCGAGCTTAACTGGATTTTCACCGCCATCACCGACACCATCGCCTGGAGCTCGCTGCCCGCCGAGCTGTTCCAGCGGCTGTTCCGCGCTGACTTGCTCACGGCCAGCCTGTGCCGCAACTTCTTGCTTGCGGACCGCATCATGCGCTCGTACAACTGCACGCCGGTGTCGGCGCCCGCGCTGCCATCGCTGGCACGCCACCCACTGTGGGGCGCGTGGGAGCATACGCTGGACCTGGCGCTGGCGCAGCTGCCGGCTTTGGTGGCGGGTGGTGCCTACGTGCACGCGCCCTTCTTCCGCGACCAGCTGACGGCGTTCCGGCTATGGCTGGGCCCGGGTGCAGGTGCGCGGCCGCCGCCCCTGCAGCTGCCCATGGTGCTGCAGGTACTGCTGAGCACGCTGCACCGCGTGCGCGCGCTGCAGATCTTGTGCCGCTTCCTGGCGCTGGGCCCGCCGGCCGTTCGTGCCGTGCTGGCCGTGGGTATCTTCCCCTACATGCTCAAACTGCTGCAGGCCTCCGCGCCCGACCTGCGCAACTCCATGGTCTACATCTGGGCCAAGATCATCGCCGTCGACCCGGTGAGACAACCATACTGGTTTTTCTTTCATACATTACATGTAGGTTTACATAAATACAAATAACTCTTATTTATGTGAAAGCAATAAATAGAATTGAAATGAATTATTTTCGGTTTTAGAGTTGTCAAGTGGACCTGGTAAACGCTAAAGGCCACAAGTACTTCCTGGCGATCCTGCAGGACCCGAGCGTGGACGTGAGTATGTCGTGTGTGGGTGTTTACATGTCAGTGTTCAATGTGTCTGTGGTGTGTGATTCTGTTGATATAAATCTTTGTGTGACGTGTGTCGTGTTGCAGATCGAGGTATGTGTTAATGTTTATGAGTATGTCAGTATATTTTTTTTCGCTAATAACTAAAACGGTACTTTGTGTGTTACAGAGCGAGCATCGGACGCTAGCAGCGTTCGTGCTGGCGGGCATCGTGGACAACTATCCCGCGGGTCAAGAGGCGGCGCTGCAGGGCTCGCTCATCTCCGCCTGCCTGGAGCAGCTTGGCGAGGCGCGCTGTGGTTGCGGCGCGCTTGCCGTGTGGGCGTGTGTCGCGCTCGGCCGCCTGTGGCGTGGCCACGACGCGGCCCGCTGGGCCGGCGTACGCGACCTAGCGCACGAGAAACTGTTCGCGCTGCTGCCACACCCTCGCGCCCCCGTGCGTGCGGCGGTCGCGTTCGCGCTGGGCACGTTCGCGCCGGCCGCGCGCGCACGCACGGACCACGCCAACGCGCTCGACCACCAGGTGGCGGTGCGTCTTGCCGCGCGCCTGCCCGTCGACACATCGCCGCTAGTCCGCGCAGAGATACTTGCCGGTAAAATAAATTACTTTAATTTACAATGTCGTCTTCATTATCGACCAGTAACGCCCCCACTACAGAAGAGTTTCGACATAAAATACAAAGCTATTAGATATTATAACGTTATACAAAAACGTTAAAATCTAGTGTCGTTTGTTTGCAGCGCTGCAGTGGATAGTGCTGATATTCGAGCAGCACTTCATCGCCGTGTACCTGCAGGACCGCGTGCGCCGCGGCGACAAGTGAGTTACTCCCACAGCTAATATTGTGATTTGTGATATATTGCACTGAAATGTGGTGCTAAAATTATGAAAGTACACGCTCATTTAAATTCTTTTCGTAAAGAAATGAAATAATAACGACCGTATGTTTGTCGCGTAGGTATGGCGTGATCAAGGAGACGCGCGACCGCAACCGCACGCGCGTGGACCCCGGGCAGGACGCGCTGGCGGCGGGTGCGCGCGCCATTCCCTTCACCCGCGCCGCGCCAATCGCGCTGCCCGCCATCGGTAACTATAGTCGAGAGCACGAAAAAAAAATGTAAACAAATATTCAGGGGCTCTAACTCTTCTAACTCTTGAATTAAATTGATAAAAAGTCTCGTCACCTTGCATTAACTGGAATCACATGACTTGTGATTAACTTTTTATAAAAAAAAGTTTTGTGCAGAACCACTGGTTTACATTTCATTAGTCATGCTAGATTATAATCTGATCGAATGATGACTAAATTCATAAAAATGACACGTGTCACTTTGGGTTTTCATTTTCACAGCATTTTAACCAATTTTTACAAAAGAAAATTTGTTCTGTTTTTACTATACAAGCACACACAAACACACACACTTATAAAAAACATGTATGGAATATACCTACATATTATGTACGTACGCACACAAATGTATAAATAAACACTAATACACGTCATTATATTTGCAGGTTTCGGGTCCGTGTACACGAAGCTGTGGAGTACGCTGTGCGACATGGCGCGCGAGCCGCACCCTGAGCTCTCCCGCATGGCCAAGGAGATCATCGAGTACGTCGCCAACCAGGTGAGATCATACATACAAACATTCTGTCAAATATAGCATGGATATGTCGATGGAGTAATTGCCACCATTTCTTCCCGGGAATTTTGTAAAGAACAAGGGGCATTTTTGTATGTAGCCCGTCCCATTCTTGTAACACTAAAACACATATACCAAATAAATAATGTATCGTTTTACTGTACGACGCTAAATCTATAAAGTCTAAACCATGTCAGGGGTGGGGACTTTTTGCCCCTTCTTCTTTCGGTCTACTGGTATCACATAGTGTTAACATAATTAACGACTACTACAACATTATAAACTTCATTTAAACCAGTAATATAATTTGTCAGGCGGACACGGTGGACGCGGAGCGGTCGGGGTTTATGTCGCAGCCGTCGTCGCCCAACACCCGCGCCTCGCACGCGCAAGACGCGCGCACGCACACGCTGCCCGGTACATACTCATATAATAGCTATACCTTGTTCAGATCCTATTTCATCTAAACGTAAACAAATACATTTAATTCGACCGAATTTATGTGAAATTGTATTTCAACGGAGTATACAGATAACAGAGCTAATCGCCCTTTGTACAACAACATTTATGAATAGTTCCTGTTAAGAATGAAACAGTAAAAGCTAAGAAAAGGAAGATTTATAATTCCTACAAAAATTAAATAACCAGAATTAAAAGCTGCGTGTTAAAAAGTGTAGTAATTAGTGCGTGTGCGCAGGCGGACGGCGCGGCAAGTCGGGGCTGCCGCACACTATCTCCGAGGACTCCGTGCACGCGCGCGACCGCGACTCCTTCTCCTCCACGTCTAGTGAGTACTCTAGTAATTATGTGAAAATAACAGATAATGTGTCGCTTTATATAGAAACTAAAGAAATAACATTTAATTTAGTAATTAAATAATTTAATTTAGTAAATAAATAATTAAAAAGCTAATATTGTGTATAACAGTTTAGCTGATAATTGTTTCTTTTTAAAAATTAAAAAAAAAGCCACTATAATAAGAATATTTTATAATATGAATTACATATTATACATATGAATCTAAATATTTGTCTGTCCTGATATTAACTGTCAAGTCTAAAGGATAACATTTACATGTATAATTGTATACAGGTCAATCGTTAAAGAAGATGATAGTGAGCACGCAGTTTGTGGACTGGGCGACGGCGCAGTTCGCGCGTGGCGAAGGCGGGGAAACCGGCGTGGCCGGCTGCAACTGCTCGCGCGCGCCGTCCCAGACCCCGCCCCCGACCGCCCCGCCGGCCCCGCCCGCGCCAGGCCCCGCCCCCGCCTCGCCGCTCGACGACTGCGAGAGCGCCGCCTACCACGAGCGGCTGTGGCGAAAGGCGAGAAACGCGAGCATACGGAAGGAGGCCAGAGGTATTTCAAATGAAATTCGTACTTTGAGGAGACATCTAATTTAATCTATACTAATATTGTGAAGAGTAAATATTTGTTTGTATGTTTGTTGGTTTGTATTGAATAGGCTCCGTAACTAGTGGACCGTTTTTGATAAAATTTTGGCACATACATAGATTAGACCATGAGGAAGGACATATGCTACTTACTGTCGCTACAAATTATACGGTTCCCGCGGCATTTTCTTGTGTGTGCCCGAAGTCATAGGAAAGTCTAGTATTTTTATAAACTAATAAAAAAAATTAGGTAACCCCCGTCATTGTCAAACAGCAAGCGATCTGATGATGATGAATAATAACTAAAAACACTCCCGATCACGTCAGCTTTCAAACAAAAGCTTTCAAAACTAAATCGGTTCATCCGTTTGGGAGCTACGATGCCACGGACAGACACACACAGACAGACACGTCAAACTTATAACACCGTTCTGTTGTCGTCGGCGGTTAACAAATATCAGTGCACTGTACTACAGTACTACTCTGCAATAAAACAATACAATCACACTTCAACTTTTGTTTGTGTTTAAATTGGATCTAATCTAATCTTTAGGATGTAGCGTACGACATAAGGCTCAGGCCACACGGTGCGGTGCGGCTCCGACGGGGCGTGTCAGCGGTGCCGCAACGGTTTCCTCGATATAATTTATGATATGCCACACGGCGCGCCCGGCTCCGCTCCGACGCCGCACCGTGTTAACGGGTCATTTAAATGAAACGAGAAATTACCAACGTGACAAATATATTTAAAAAAAGGGGACGTGGGCAGAAGGCCGAGAGATCTGATTTAGCCTCGTCTGGTAGTTTAGCGTCTCTGTCGTTCAGGCCGGTATGTTCACTTCGGCGTAGATCGTCCAAGGAGCGGCGCAGACTGGTTCCAAAACCAGTTAGTTCAGCCCGGAATAACTAGCGGCACTCAGAAATCCGGATGTGTGAAAACCAGCCATAAGTCCATGAAAAGCGGTGCCTTGAACCTGGAGTATAGATCCCTGGAAAATCCATAAAAGCGTGTGGAGTTATGTTGGAGTCCCACAGCCGTCGTGATCTTAACCCCAAACGATCAAAATCACGGGCTGTGTGATCCGCATAATAAAAAAAGTGTAAGCAAAATAAAAGATGATATAAAGAACAATTAAAGTATGGATACAAACATCCTAATGTTATAACAATGCAAGAACGGAAAGAATGTGCACGTGATTTGGCCAATCAAATTTTGACAACTAATTTTACAATGTGATAAAATACATGAAAAAATAATGTGTTTTATTACAAGCGTGATTTACCAAATAAAACATTACAACACGAAGAATAAGAATATAACGACTACATCTTGAATCTATAGAAAATTTTATTCTAAAAGAGAAACGTCATTCGACGAAGTGCGTTGTATACCCTTCTCCGTCTTCTTTTTTAAATCTTTTGACAACTAAAAAACTAAAGCGTAAAGAGAAAAAGTCCACAAATGAAAATAAAATATATTATATTAATAATCAATATATTATGTAATATAATAATGCAATTCTACTGTATTTTAATTATTATTCAAAATTAAATTATTATTTTTTAATATTTAAGACGGAAAAATCGATCTACTCGTACGAACCAAATATTAAAGCAAGGCTAACGCCGTTTTAGTAAGGACGTGCGCTGATAGATGGCGCTAAAGCCTCTGAATGACTAAAATAATTAAGTATACAAATTATAGATGACTCGAGTAACGCCGAAATAATTGATTTTACGGAGAGGAAATGTAACTACGTTACAACCGCAGGCGCACTGGGCTTGGGAACGAGGCAGACGAGGCGTGGAGGGGTGCGACCAGTGCAGCGCGGGGTGGCGCCGCACCGTGTGGCTCGACGTTAAGACATAAATATCTATACTGTGTAGGATATAGCGTACGACTTAACACAAATATTGTATAGGAAGATCAGCTACAGGTATATGACAGTATAAAATGGAAACTGCGAATAGTGAATATTATTTATAAACATAATGTGTCCGTGTCTCATGATGTGTTGCGCGTGCGCAGCGCTACGCGGCGGACGCGCGCCGCGGCTGGAGACGCAGGCGTTCCACTCGCGCTGCCCGCTGCCGCCCGCTGTCGTGCTGTTCCACCCCTACGAGCAGCACGCCGCCGTCGCCTCCAAGGACAACTTCGGGTGGGTACCGGGGGTGTCGCAGCAAGCCTACTTAACAAGGACTAAGAGTACTAAGGATGTTGCACTTGAAGTAGACAATAATTACGAGACAAATAGAAGGAATAGCGCGCTGCGATTTACGCCCGAAATTATTAATCAATCTTAATCTCATTTTAGCTATCTGAAATCAAGATTTCAATACATTTCAACGATCCTAGGATAATTTAACGTCTATTTACGTCAATTTTTGTTTGAGAATCTAAGGCCCGTAATAATAAACCTTTCTTGGCTGAGACGATCTCAAGTAACGATTAGCTTCTCAAGATGGTCTTTAATTCATACTGTGATCTCAAGACCGTATCAGTTGATAACGTTATTGAGATCACTTACACAACTTTTAAGCGTCATCTACACGACAAAGAACGAATAAAATAACGTTTCGTTTACACTTCTACAAAGAACGGATTTATTGATTACACATTCCTTCAATATTTCTTTTTAAAAATGTAATATATAATAATATAAATGCCAAAAAAAGTTTAGTCTGTATTTTTATATTAAAAAAACAGTTTTCTTTTTAATTTTTAAAACTCTAACTCTAACATAATATTAATATCCACATTTAATTTATCTACGTAAAACGGACTGCGGATCATTGACATTAAAAAAATATCTTCGTCTTTAAAATGGCTACTTAGTGATTCGCCAATGTGTATGTTGACGAAAACTCTGCCTTATGAGTGGGTTTTATAAATAAACAAGGGTACGGTGTACTAGAGGAAGTCTATAGAATAATCTAAAACCTAGAACAAACACAAACATTTAGGGTTAGTACCACAGTTTTATTTTGTTAGTAAGAATATATTATGTACATACAGTTTAAATAATAATATAATAATAGTAATATCTATAGACGCTTAACACCACGTCAATATGATCCCGTGGTAAGTTCTCGAAGAACTTGTGTTACGGGTACCAGACAACGGAAATATAGTTAATACTTTTATATTATACACAAATATAAGATTTTTATTATATTATACATATATTTAATACACATCCATGACCCAGGAACACGTAAAAAATTTTGTTCCTTCGGCGGGATTTGAACCCTCGACTTGAGCACCAACACGCTCAACCACTGAGCCACAGAGTTCGACAAAAGGAGTATTTACAAAACACAGAACAGATTTAAGGTCGATAGGGCGAGGAATTGAAGGGGGGAGGGAATCATATAATGAGGATTGTTTTTTGGACAGTGAAAAAAAAGTTATGCTGTCAAGTGTCAAATCAACTAACTTTTGTTTGACCTTTATCTTTGGTATTGAGTGCTATAAATATAAATCAAATAGGTAATTCGTTTAATGTAAATAAATAAATAAAAACGAAAATATTTCTATAAATACTCGACACTGGCAGAATGATGCAAAACCTTTGCAATCGCGACTAAATAAATAAATAAATATCTATAGACGCTTCACACCACGTCGATCTGGCCCCATGCTAAGTATCCGAAGAACTTGTGTTGCAGGTACCAGAAAACGGGAAGTATATTTAATACTTTTATACTATACATATATTTAAGATTTTTATTATATTATACACATATTTAATACACATCCATGACCCAGGAACACGGAAAAACTTTTTGTTCCTTCGGCGGGATTCGAACCCGCGACCCCCGGCTTGAGCATCAACGCGCTTGACCACTGAGGTCGTCATTAGATTTCCAAAAAGAAGAAGAATCAACAAGCGTCTTTTTATTCTTTTTCTATTCGTTCATAACTATCATTTGTGTTGAGTATGTAGTATAAATTCTGAGTTTGTTTAATCGTCAGTATTTAGATTTAAATTTACATAATAATTGTAAAACAACCAAAAGGACAGATAATATTGTACTGTATCCCAAGCCGTACTCAAGTAACAGTTTGACAGCAATGACAGCGTACTTAAGTAACGAGTCTCGAGGTTGGTCATTGGCTCTAGGCCACTGCTGCTTCAGGACAACGCTAGACCACACACTGCACAACAGACGGCTACCGAATTTAGAGGAGCTTCAATTGGAATGTCCAAGACATCCACCGTACTCCCTGGACCTTGCTCCAACAGAATGGAAGGGAGGGAGGACAAGGGAGAAAATTCAACTCCGATGGAGCAGGCCAAAGCGCCTTCAAATATTTTATTGATTCCTGTCCGAATGGTTTTTTTTAGTAAAGGAATCAATGAACTACGTATGAGATGGCAAAAGTGCATAGATAGCAATGGTATACACTTTGATTAAATAAAAATATTATGTTTAAAAAAAATCGTCTCTATGTTCTTTACAAAATGCCAATTTCATATGTAATGACCTAATACGTTCGCACTCACTTGATACGCTGTACTTAAGTACGATCCATTAATTAAAACAACATCTTAAGTACTTTCTTGAGAATTGTCTTAGCGATAAGATCGGTTTATTCATACGGGCCTAGATTGAAGTCAATCTAAGATTTTAGATACGTTATTAATTTTAGGGCGGTAAATAAAAAAAATGTCATGTATCTTTATTACATTCCTAAACATATTTCGATCAAAATAAACGCGTAGAAAAACAGTGAATTGACTTAATCGATGTCGACATAAATGGAGCATGAATTCCGTTATAATATTTTTATTAAATAAATAACGATTTTATAAAATTGTTTAGTGTTATCGATTTTTAGAAATAAGTCAAAAAATTCTCAAAGCCGGCACTTTAATTTTTATTTCTAAAAACACCCTCTCACCCTAAACACATCACATGATAACCGAATCCGTACCGGCGCGGATTCAAAAATTAAATATATTGCTCTACAATCCACACAAATAAAAAATGTTAGCCTTGAACTAACAGAGTTCTAAGCATTCCAAGAATTTTCATACTGTGGAGGTACATTGGCCATCCTAATTAGTAGACGGACTTTTCAAAGATATATCTCCTGATTTCGACACACTAGAAGATGGTATGTATTCTATCAGCTGTTCAGTGGTGTACCGAGTATATTTACTCGTCTATTCCAGTGTGTGGGACTGGGGCACGGCGGCAAAGCTGTGCGTGGGGCGGTGGGAGCGCAGCTGGGGGCGCATCACGTCGCTGGCGTACCTCAACGCGCACGCGCGCGCGCTACTCGCCGTCGCCTCGCACGCCGGTAACGTCGCGGTCTACAGGTGCGTGCTCAGTTTATAATGCGTAAGCAAATAACCTAACGAAGAACATGTCAGGACATGTCTAAGAAGGGTTCCGTAACGCGCAATAGGTTTTCTTTAAAATATTTCAAAAGTTATTGTCAGATTTCGCTAAAAATAATTTTCCTAAAGAGCTTTTAGCTTGAAAACTTACACAAGTTTCTGTCTCCTATAGTTTAGAAATACCAGATGGACCAACTTATAAAACACTTTGGAGGCCGATTACTCGAAAGTGGTTGACTTTGTAAAAAAGTTATTTATGAATCCTTATATTTATTTTAAAAGACCTATTCAACGATACCCCACACGATGGGGGTAGAATGAAAAAAATATTTTTCATCCCCACTTCACATGTATGGAGAGCCACCTCTAAAATATAAAATTATTATTATTTTATGTTGTCAAAACTGGGATCTACATACATTATATAACTTGACCAAATTTCATCCATTTATATATTTATAATTACAGACGCTAGAAGAGCGGACAGACAGACAGACAGACAGACGGACGGACGGACAGAGCGAAACTATAAGGGATCCTTGAAGGGTTTACGGTGCACTAAAAAGGGAAGTGGCTATGTTATGGTTATGAATTGTTACGTAGAATACGACTACAAAATGTCATAGTTTCTTTCTCTCACGAGCGCGAAACTTCAGACCTCAATACTCGGAAATGGAAATTATCTTCGCTATGGTAAATAAGCTCGCGCTGTTAATTCAAATTTGCCGGCTATCCCGGTACTAAGTTAACGTGATGTCCGCAGGCCGGGCAGCAGCGGCGCGGAGCCGGCGCTGGTGGGAGCCTGGCGCGCGCTGGACGTGCGGCCCGCCCCAGACTACCGCCCGCCACCCGCGCAGCCCATATACAGTATGTGACGTAGCTGTCGTATATACTACAGGCGAATACTACACGCTCGATACATATTTATCACGATATTTAGATTGTTACGAGCGGCCCCGATAGACGTTGTCCTGCCGGGCTGATTTGTAAATCCAAACCAGTTTAGGAGGAGTTCAGTGACATACACACTTACAGTAGAATTATATATATAAAGATTTACGATTACAATTAATCATCGCATGTGTATACTCCGTTCTGTGTGCTTAGTGCGAGTTTTTGTCACTACTCGCCCTGAAGAGTCAACTACAATTTGTATGACATCCAATGTGTTCCCCTCGTTGCCACTATGAATATACACTACATTGGGCCGTTGTAGATTCTTCACGACGACCAGAGACAAAAACTCGCAGACAGCACACAGATCCAATTAAATCTAAACGTAAACAAATAATGCGGTAGCGCGCTATAATGCTAAAAATTTTAATGTCACTTAATTACCATGCAATAAATAAATTCGAATTAAGTATTTTTGTTTACGTTTACATTAAATTGGATTTGAACGGAATGATACAGCATATCACGGATCGTTCGAAAAAAAACGCACTGTCAGCGCTACAATCAGTATCTTAAAAATATCGATAATATTAAAGTAGTAAATAGTAGTTCCTAATAGTAATGAATAAATATTGTTAGGTTTAGCGCAACTGGTGACGGAACAGTGGAGCACGATGGACGAGAAGCAGATCAACAAGAACAAATCGGCTGATAGCAAAAGTGAGATTATATTGTATCATCATACATTTTCTTTTATCCTGTACTCGGTAAAAGTATCTAACTCAAAACAATAGCTTTTAAAATTAAAAAAAAAAGTGTGGCTGTCTTATGACAACGACCGTCTTTTGTACTTGAATACATGGGTTACAATGTAACATAGAATAATGAAACACTACTTAAGTTCATGTAACAGGACAGCAGCGCCTGTCATCCTGTCGATCTATGACAGTTCGCCTGTGATTTAGGGTCCTCTAATAATTATGTTGCGTTTCAGCATTCGGCCGTTAGTGCTGCAGTTGCAGCTTATATACAAACGTAAATGTGTATTTCATTTTACTCACTATGTTGCCGTAGGCGGGCCGATGAGCACGTACAGCCCGCCACCGCCGGCGACGCTGGTGCGGTGGGGCTCGCGCTGTGGTGTGCTGGCGCTGGGCGGCGCAGCGCCGGCGCTGCGGCTGTGGGACGCGCGCGCCGAGCTGCTTCTGCGCGACGTGCCCACCGCCAGCGACGCGCCCGTCACCGCGCTGTGGCTGGGCGGCGACACGGCGCTCGCGGGCTTCGGCGACGGCCACGTGCGCGCCTGGGACACGCGCGCGCCCGACCCGCTGTTCGCGCTGCCGCCGCTCGCAGCGCGCGTGCTGTGCGCCGCGCCCCGACACGACCTGCACGCGCTAGTCGCCGGCGGGTGCGTGTACAACTCCTATAGAGTAGAACAATACTCTCTGCTTGTACTACATTGTGTAATAAACAATATAAGAAACAAATAAACATACATCAATTTAACTATTTTATTTGTCTATTCAATATTCATATTTAACGGGCTTCCAAAAGGATGAGGCCATCAATTCTTCGGAATATTTTTGATTTTATCAATTTTTTATTGGTTGTAGTGTGGACGGCGAGGTGCGCATCTACGATACGCGCAAGCTGTCGAGCCCCGTGCACACCGTGCGTGCGCCCGCGCCGCTCGCCGCCCTTGACGTGCACCCGCGCGCCGACTTGCTCGCTTGGTGCGTACTCTTTCTCTCTCTCTATCCCCCTCTCGCTCTCACACGCAAATGCACAAATGACTAAAAATCTATATCAATTTTATATTTAAATGCCCGGTTTCTGAGTTTTTTGTCGGTAGTTTTAAGTTTATCTATTCAATATCACTTTTGATTGGATTATATTAATTCCTATCTCTGTTAATCTGAGTTAAATATATTAGAGATGTGAGATTGAGCGGATCTCCTGCAAACTCCTAGAACGGATGGCGATCAGTGAATTTTGTATAAAAAATATCATTTTGAATTTGAATTAAAATTCCGCAGCGGTTCGGTGAACCAGTGTATCAGCATCTACGACTTGCGCGGCTCGCACCTGAACACGATCAAGTTCCACGAGGGCTTCATGGGCGCGCGCATCGGGCCCGTCTCCTGCCTCGCCTTCCACCCGCTGCGGTGCGCGCTGGGCGTGGGCGCGAAGGACGCCACCGTCTCCGTGTACGTCGCCGAGGCGCGCCGGTGACCGTCGCTGTACGGCCTGGCGCTGACGCTGCCCTTCCAGTAGTGCCGCCCTGCGCACGCGCCGTGCACGCAGGTACTGCCGTTGTGACGCCGTACAGGTACTATCAGGGAATCTAATTCATAAACAGGTATAAATATAATTTAAAATACGAACAAATTATGAAAACGATCACCCTGCTTAAAGAATTAAATTCCCCATGATAGTACTACACAGATACGGACTGTGCTGTGACGTCACAGAGTAGGTATTACAGAGCTGTGATGTCACACAGGTATAACTCGGTTAAATTGGAACAAGGACTGAGACAAATTACGACTACATGTGATCAGTTTATATATCGTATGTAATCGTCATTTGTATCCCAGGCTGTATTCAATGTAGTAATAGTGAGCGAGTTATCGAGCTGTGAGTATATATTATGCTGTGAGTTGTGATGTTATTCGCTATCATTTTTATTCACAATTTCTATATCAAACTAGCTGACCCGGCAAACGTTGTTTTGCCATTGCATGTATTTTTTAATGTCACATTATATAAAAATAAAAAAAAATGAAAAAATTTAAAAAATATATTTACTCTTATTCAAATGGGTTGAAATTTTTTCAACCAATTTTCATTTGATTACGACCCATTCTCAGACCTACTGAATATGCAAAAAAAATCATAAGAATTAGTCAAGCCGTTTCGGGGGAGTGTCCGCCCGAACACTATGACACGAGAATTTTATATATTAGGTATGGCGACTAGCTTTTCAAATATTAATTTTAGTAAAATATATCTTTCTGTGGCTCAGGGGTTAGCACGTTGGCGCTAAAGCTGGAGGTCGCAGGTTTGAATCCCGCCGAAGGAACAAAAAAAGTAATAAACTTCCCCTATTAGACACTATAAATTTCACTTCTACGCTGATGATACCCAAATTTATATATCTTGTAGGCCAAGTGATATAGAAAAAGCAGTTGCTTTGTTCAATGAGGACCTTAATCGTATAATGCTGTGGGCCAAAAAAAACAGCTTATGTCTTAATCCTGCTAAATCCAAATACTTAATCTGTGGCTCCATAAAACAACTCAAACATCTGAGCCTTACATGCAATGCATTTATGTGGCACGTAATCTGGGTCTTTTGCTTGATCGTAATCTGCGGTTCCGAGAACATATAACTAGTCTCGTCAACAACTCTGAACTTTTACAGACTGAAGATACTATACAGAGCGAGACCGTTTCTGTCAGTGTGCTGTCAAAGTTGAACTATACAGATGTTGTTTTTGGCCCACGTTTAACATCTGGAACTAAAAAGCTCATACAAAGAGTTCAGAATGCCTGCGCCCGTTACTGTTTTGATATCCCATCTAGAAGTCATGTGACCCCCCCTTCTTGAATGAGCATTTTATGTTGAAAATGAAGCATCGGCGAAAACTTCATCTTGCATGTCTTTTGTTTGCGGTATTAAAATATAGGGAGCCTAGATATCTATATGATAAACTCTCAAGAACTGCTAGCCCTAGGTCTTGTGGGTCCTGTCTGACCAGGCAATGTTCTATCCATAGCCGTAGCCATCGAGAAACATCATACATCGTCGTTCAGGGGCAGCTCTCGTTACTCGGCACCCGAATGCTGGAACAACCTGCCGCCGCCGATTAGAGATCTAAAAAGTCTAGCTTCATTTAAAAAGCAACTCGGACAATTTATTTTACGCGAACAGAGAGCACAGGAAAGCTTGCGACATGATATAAGTGTAATATAGGTGTATGTTTCAGGTTACTTGTTTTGCACTTTGCTTCCTGTATTAAAAATTTTACTGATTCGATTGGCATCCTTAATTAGTTGTTAGCATAAAATATTTTCTTTGGTGTTGGGTTATACTACCCGTATTCACATTTCGCATTTATTTTTAAAATAAAGACTAAAATTCTTCTTCTTCTTCTTTTGGCGTAGCCTGTAATAGGAGTTGCCAACGTCAGAGTGATGGAGCAGATGTTCAGTGAAAAGCTGGTGGCGTACAGTGCAGGGAATGGCTCATGCGATGACTTCATGGGTACCTCATGCTGATACAAGTTGTAATTACTAGTATAAAAGCAGAATAATATACAAAGCCAATGTTTCTTAGCCTTTTTTTATTAAGCCCTACATAATATACAGTACATTTATAAATAAAATTAATGAAAATTAGTTATACTTTAATTAAATATACATAATCAAAGTTTTATATGATTTGAAGCTATAAATAAACTTAGAGTATCTACAAATGGAGTAAAGACGTAGGATAAAATAGTCTTAAGATTAATGGGTCGAGGCATGTGTGTAGGAAGGAAGTCGTATAAAGAAAGATTTATAGGACAGTTAAAGAAGATATGATCAGGGGAGCCCTCATCTAAGCCACACTCGCACAATGAGCTATCCTTGACTCTTATTTTGGCCAAAAATACATTATTACACGAATTTCCAAGGCGAAGTCGAGAATTAGTAGAACAAACAGATTTGCTAGCTTTAGAGTATTTAAAAAACCAGGGCCTACTAGGTATAGATCATTGTATTTCGGCATAAAATCGTCCCTTAGTTCTACTCGAATCGGTCAAAATATTATTCCACTCAGATGTCATATATGTCTTGCCAGAGATAGAAGATCTTGGCAATAAACTTTAAAATTACTTAAACCACCAGACTTAGAAGCCTCTTTAGCATAAAGGTCTACACATTCATTTCCTGTAATGACACTATGCCCGGGGACCCAGACAAGTACAACCTGAATGTTACTGCAATAACATTTAAATAACAGCTTTCTAATTTTAATAATTAAAGGGGATTGAAATTTGCGCCGAAACTGGTTTGACAAAATAGCTTCAAGAGTACTTATAGAATCCGAGATAATAATGGACTTATTCAGTCTGTGAGAATCTATTAAGGCTAGCGCTTCTCGGAACGCTAAAGATTCGCCAGAAAATACCGATGAGAAGGAGGGGAGGTTGTTATTGAGAATTACATTATATTTTGGTATCCAGACAGCATTACCATAGCAACTAGATTCTGATTTTGATGCATCAGTAAATATAAGAGTCCAATCTTTAAATTGATTGCTTACTATTGAATTAAATTTAACATTAGCAAAAGGACAACCTTTTGTAATGGGATAATTTAAAATAACATTTGGAGAAAATATAAAAGAGGAGAATGATGAGTCGAACAGTGGATTAATGGGGAATTGAGCTACTGGACAAGGCAAGGATGCGAGTTTTGTATAACTTTTCAAAAGACAAGGCAAACTTTTATGTGTCCAATACTTAGTAGATGAAAGTTGTAGTAGAGAAGAAAGTTTATTAATAAGAGGGTGAGAGGTCCACTGATAGGCTTTTAACATAAACCTATCAGATAAATACTGTCGACGAAGAGCCAAAGGAAGCTCCACACACTCTACCTGAAGTGCATTAATTGGGGACGATTTCATTGCACCTATAATTAACCGTAAACATTTTGCCTGAAGTTTATCAAACATTTTCAAATTTGTTTTATTACACGGTTCTACGAGGGGAGGTCCAAAAGTTCGCGGAATGGAGGGGATGGAGTGGGGATAGGGTAGCTCGCTTAGTGTCATACTAATTGAGCACTCATAATTAGTATATATATAAAATCTCAACCCTATAGCGCCATTCGTTTACGAGTACTCGCCTGCTAAACAAGTCAATCCGGAAGCAAACTGAAACTATGGAGAAAATTGAACATCGCGCTGTGATAAAATTCCTTACCAAGCAAGGAAAAAACGTTCAAACCATTTTAAATGAAATGGAAGCCGTTTATGGAGATCAGTGCCCTGGTAAAACAATGGTTTATAAGTGGCATGGACTTTTCAAACATGGTCGAGATTCAATTGAAGACGACCCTCGCTCTGGGCGGCCAGTTGAGGCCACCACATCAGACATCGTCGAAAAAGTCGAAAAACTTGTACTGGAAGACACACGTTTAAAGAAAAAACAATTATCTGCATTTGTTGGAGTATCAGATACAACCATTTTGCGGATCCTGCACGACCACTTGGGCATGACAAAAGTCAGTGCAAGATGGGTGCCGAGAATGCTCACGCCGCTTCAAAAACAGCAGCGCATCGACGCGTCTAAGCACTTTTTGGAGGTGTGTGGAGACAACCCTGTGCAGATTTTGGAGCGGATTGTTACTGGAGATGAAACATGGGTTCATCACTTTGAACCTGAATCAAAACAGGAGTCCATGCAATGGCACAAAAAGGGTACACCACCTCCCAAGAAATTCAAAGTGTCAGAATCGGCTGGAAAGTTGATGGCCACTGTTTTTTGGGATTGTGAGGGAATATTACTGATTGATTATAAAGAAAAAGGTACCACTATAATCGGAGAATACTACGCCACAATATTGGAAAAGTTAAAGGAGGCAATTAAAGAAAAACGTCGTGGAAAATTGGCCAAGGGTGTGTTGCTTTTGCAAGACAACGCGCCGGTTCACAAGAGCCGAGTTGCCATGGCTGCTCTTCACACGCATGGATTCGAACCACTTGTTCACCCACCCTACAGTCCAGACCTGGCCTCTAGCGATTTTTATTTGTTTCCAAATTTAAAAAAAGAGCTAAGGGGAAGGAAATTTTCCGACGATAACGAAGTGAAGGAGGCAATTTCGGCGCATTTTGAGGCCAAAGACAAAAAATATTTTTTCGATGGTTTAGAAAAATTAATCCATAGATCAAATAAATGTATTACACTTAAGGGTGATTATATTGAAAAGGAAAAATAAATTTATTGTTATATTTTATTAACAACCCTTTCATTCCGCGAACTTTTGGACCTCCCCTCGTAGTAGATAAGACCCGTAATCCAATTGACTACGAATCAATGCATTATACACAAGTCTCAGAATATATGGGTGTGAGCCCCACCAAATTCCCGATAAGGAGCGGAGGACATTAAATTTCTTTCCGCCTTTTTAAGACAATTATTAATGTGGTATGAACCAGACAATCTGGAATCCAAATATACGCCCAGATACTTAACACTATCCCTAACTGGAAAAAAAATTCTTGTTGTAAGCTACAGAAACATTAGAAAGATATCTAATACGAGAGAAAACCACTACACAGCTCTTTTCAGTAGAAATAGCGAGACCATGATCCTCCAGCCAGTCACTTAAGTAGAGCACAGCAAAGCTAAGTCGATTGACACCTTGAATAATATATTAACATGAAATATATAAAGTCAGATCATCCGCATACTGCAGTATACTACAAAAGCAACCGACAGAGAGTTCAAGGTCACTGGTATAAATGTTGTATAAAATAGGACTGAGAACAGAACCTTGTGGAAGTCCTTTCCAAACGGATCTAGGAGGAAGATACAAATTTTGATGATTGATAATAACGGATCGAGATGATAAGAAGTCATACATGTAGTTGATCATCTTCTCTGGTACACCTAATCTAAGAATTTTTTGTCTAAGCACTGGTAGAAGGACATTATCATAGGCAGATGCTAAACGGACATCAGTCACAAAAAGTGTTCCATAATTTTTGCCAGTGTTGAAGAGAGAGCAATAGGACGATATGAAGATGGAACACCATCAGGCTTTCCTGGCTTTAATACAGGTATAATAATCTGAGTCTTCCATTCCGACGGAGTAAGACCTGACTGAAATATAGCGTTAAGAGCCTGAAGGATAACTTTTTGTGCGGTAATACTGCTTTTAACTATAAACGAGTAAGGTATCCCATCAATTCCAGGGGCTGAATCCTTTAGGGCTCCCAACACCAACTGAAATTCCTACCACGAGAATGGAGCCTCGAGGTCACTTGTATCCGAACCAGAATTTTCATAAGTTGTTAATTCTTCTTGTGACAGGACTGAAGGTGGAGCCAGTCTTTCCGCAAACGAATCAATCCAACATGAGGGATTATTTGAAAGTCGGTTATCACTTGATAATGACCCACGAAATATTTTAATATTCTGCCACACAAGAGAAGGATGAGAGCGAGGGGATAGACACACTAGGGATTCTCACAGAAAAGTTGTTAAATTCGCTTGTATGAAAGGAAATTTGTCATAGACATCGATGATGAATAAGCTCGTTCTGTTCTGCTCTGTTAGCACTCTCAGCACTGTCTAACTCGATGGCCACCCTATTGCGGCCTAATCTTTTAATACCATCAGCTACAATGTGTTTGACATTATTTTTAAAAAGGAATTGTCCAAAATTTATTGGCTTCAAAACAGCCCCGGAAGTATTGTCTGGTTCAATTCTCGACACCTGGACCGTAAATGGACCAGAGTCGCTGTCAGAATATTTTTTTGCAGCCAAAAAGTCTGTGTGGTTCAAAACTAACCGAGCAGATGGATGAGTTATCGTATTTTTTTGGGTTGAATTGGAATTATATTGTCAGTATTACGTCTCTTTCCACTCCTTGAGGATTCCGTCCCGACGACGGATAAATCCGGCGAAAGCCCATCCCTCCCACCAGGATCCGGTGGATCGGAGTCCATACTAATATACTATTAAACTAAATACACTAAATATACTAATTATTATACTAAAAATAATTATTCTAATAATAACATAAAATTAACTAATAAGAAGGAAAAGAAACAAGAAAAATTGAATGGAAAGGAAAAAGAAATACTTAAATAACCTCAAAAACTTGTATCTTCACTCTATAATCCCGACTAAAATTCTTAAATTTACAATTTCAATATAAAATTGCGATTTTGGTCATGAAACTGACACATTTGACACTTATCACAGATTTTTTTTTTAATTTAAATATATCGAGTCGGCTTAAAACCATTTGCCAGTGTCAAGTTAAAAAGGCGGGAAATAGAACTTTCGTTTCAATTTTCAACACCGTATTCCTAAATCGTCAAGTCTAAGTCTAGTCATAGTCCAAATAAATAGTCAGTGCAGTCCATAAGTCATGTCAGTCGATTCAGTAAAGTGGTAGAAGCTTTACTGAAAGTTCTTAGGGAGTTTTGGAGGGAACACAAAATAGCACGTGCACGTTAACGAATATTTAATGGTTAATATTCTACCAATATTACACATTAAGAACCGAAATAACACAAATATATGAGAAATACAAAAACCACAACGTCACCCATTGAATTCCCCGGTAAAACTCCCACAGATTTATTGTTTGGTTTTTAATTATATTTTTTTAATTATTATTTTTGTGTAAAGTAGTGTGTGTTTGGACGGTTGTGAGGTCACGGAATGGGTCAAGCGGAAGACCGGTGCTCGACATACCTAGGTGTGCCAGCAATGCCGAGCTTGATCCAATTTGCGGCTACCTACGCTGTTTTAGTTTTAGACGTTTTTCATTTATGTATTTTTCTTATTATATTTAAATATAAGCTTAATTATTATTTTAAGTTTTTAGTAGACCTGCAAATAAATGTTTCTTATTCTTATTCCATTGACTGGTCCGCGAAACACAAGTTCTGCAGGTACTTAGCATGGCGCCAGATTGTGTCCAGTCCATAGATGTTATTTATTTGTTATATATTACTTGACGAGGGCGCGACCTCAACCCCAGATATTGATAATGTTTGGAAATGGCTGTTATTGTAATAACGTGTTTATGTTTTCAGGTTGTACAGTGTTCCAGTGCATCGTAAGTCAAGTGATGTCATATGCGCTAGTTCATAACTGTATAGCCGATAGCGCATACACACATAGTATACACATGTATAAACAGCGGCCGCAATATCTCAGTCAGTATATTACACTTTGCCTCTATTTCTTTTGCTGTGAGTTAGTAGAGACAGAATGATCGTCATTTTACTGACTGATGTTAGAAATCAGAGTATAGCATTTAGCAATAGACAGTGATGTATACCGTACATATAGATGCATATTACTTATAGCATTTATGGCAAATAGGTACAAATTGGTTCATGTCATCGAGGATACAGCGTTTCGTTATTAGGATTTTTTGGTTTTTGCTGCTTTAAGCAGTTTGAATCTAGTTGGGCAAGATTGAATGCACTGGTATTATGTATACGACATGTCTATGGTCTACCTGTGTGGTGTATACATATTACATAGACCTATATATACAGACGAGGCATGTCGAGACAAAATTTAAGTGAGGATACTTAAACTGCCCCATTTTTTACTCAGACTGCGAATTGAACATTTTTAATTTCGAGATTTGGTCCTGATAAACGATTTTTGGTTGATTTAAATAAGTCATGAAAACTAAATTCAAATAGAGTAAATAAATAATAAGTTCAGTCGGCGACGAATATTGCGCATATTATGTACGCGCCTAGCAGGCTACGTTTACTGTGTTCAGTGTATATTTTCGTAGCTGACAATACAACATTTAGACAAATATATTATGTTATTAATTATGGCAACTACCCACTGTTAAACAGTGTGTTGTAATTTTACTGATTGTATATATTATTATGTTTGCGGGCATTATTGATATTTTTGCGCTGTACAGAAAAGAATTTGTTTAAAAATGCAAAATAAATGATGTCTAGGGATTTGGAGTGAGAGTGGCGGTAGGCGCGTGCGAAAATAATAATGTATTTGAATCTAATTTATATTTGTTAATAACTCTCCTCAGATTTAGCAGACATTGTATGGGTTAAATCAGGGCTTCAAAACTGAGTTGCGACGCCCCGGGGTGTCGCGGCCAATTCCTGGGGGTCTAAAAAGGCCACTTCTAAGTGTTTCATATTATGTTGCATATATTTTTTTCCATATAAAAATCGTGAAATTGTTAAATGGCTACATCGTTCATCTGATTTTATCATATTAGAAAACACCAATTTTAACAGTTTTCAATAGAAATGCGTAAAATGGCGCACTTGATATGAGTTGAAAAAATATATGAAACAATATGAAACACCTAAAGTGGTCTTTTTAGACCCCCTGGGGTGTCGTGAGGCGATTTAGGGAAAGAGATGACAGTGTCAGTTTCGTTACTTGAGCCGTGTTTTGAGAAGCTATGTGCTCTGAAAAGCTAGCACGTTGGGCGTCGCCAGAAAGCTCATTCCCTATGATCTAGACCCTAGAGCGTCACAGTTAAAATGAGTTTGGGAAGCCCTGTGTTAAATATATTTATATATCTGTAAGTTATAACAGATATTAATATTATCGACGCAAGGGCCTGCACATACATATCAATTTTAATTATAACGCGTTTACTTAAATAATTAAATCTACATATATTCAGTTGACGTATCGTATGTAGACTTCATTTGTCTCAAGCCCATTCTTTAAGTAAACAGGCCATGTATGTCGTGAATGTGTGTAGGCCCCAGTAGCACTACGTCGTTCACCAGGATGTGAGGTGTGCGGGAACTCGCAGCTTTGTATTCTTTTATTTTGTAAATACTACCTGCAGTCAAATTCACGAGACTAACTAAAAAATGTAAACAATCATTTAGGAGTTCACAATCTTTGGATCAAATTGAAAAAAAAAAAAGATTCGTCACTTCGTCAGAGACTCGAATGCCAAATCAGTCAAATTTACTTAAAAATTGCGCCTGTCCCTCAAACTTAGAGAAAGAAAAAGATAGCCTTTGATGTTTTGTGAGACAGATAACTGTTTTCTGCTTCTATTTTTCATTTTAGTGATCCTTCCATGCATATTCTCCCTCCAAGGCATTACAGATGCAATGGTTGACAATTTATATTTAAAGATATAATCCGACCCAGTGAAGTTTCTTGATGACACGTGTGTTACTTTGGGTTGATTGAATGTAGAAATATTTTCAATTTGACAGCATTTTGACAGAACATCATTGTTCACATGAATTATTCTCTCTCGTGGGTTTTACTGTGTGATGGGTGACGTCACAACATTGTAGTACCGAGGAGCATGTGTCTGGTACGGCGACACTAGTTACTAATGGCCGACTACTGAAACGGCACTTAAGTAGGCATTAGGCACGTTGCCTAAAATTTTTTTTTTTCGTCTATTCGATGTTAGTTAACATGATAATAAAAAATCTTTTTGTAAATCTTAAAATTTTACGAAGATAGGAACAATTTAAATTTACAATAAGAAAGAGAGCGATATATCGGCCTGTGACGTCACGAGTTGCACCCGTCATACATTTGTCATTACAAAATGTATGGCGGTAGCCGCTTGTGACGTAACAAATCGTTTTGCGAGAAAAAGATGGGCAATATTTTTCATTTGCTCATAATTTTTAATCGCGTCAACCTAAAAAGTACCTTTTTCTTTTAAATTTATTTTTTTCCAATTAACAATTTTGAAATTTAATTCGTAAAAATGGGCTATGCGACACTAGGCAACATCCCTATTAGTTCCCGTTCTCGTTCTGGCGCAGGCCTGCGATTTAGGGGGCCGCTAGAGAGATATGTCACAATGCAACAATAAACAGTGTTCGCTCTAAGCGTAGCCCTGTTACAATTTATATTGTATTTTCATTTATGTATTGTTATTATTTAACAGGATACATGGAACTGATTGTAAAAGCCACAGAAAAAGTACCCTTTTCAGTGTTTACTGCCAACAATTTATATGTTAGTATATAGGGGCATAGGTTTTCGAGGTAATGTATGGTCACGACTTCTAACACAGTTACGCGCTATTTGCATAAATATGTATTGACGACACTTGCGTTATTTATATTAAGTAAACATAAATGCTTGTTAAATATTTTATGTACAAAATAGTTCGTTTAGGTTTCATTGACAATAGGGAGGTGGGAGGTGACTTCTTGTAAAATATTTAGTGTATTTTATATATTATGAAATATTGAGGTACTCCATATGTGTATAAATAATATAAAAAAATATTCCAGTTTTTTTGTAACTTTGAAATACAGTGCATCTAATTACACATTAGATGCATTGTATTTAAAAGTTACTAGTTAAAAAATTGGAATATTTTTTTACATAATTAATGTAAAAACCTACATAAATTGTTTACTTACTATATATGTATGAAACAAAACTTTGCTACCTATATATATCGTCGCTGTAGAATGATAAACTCGTATGTCCAGAGAACCAAACTTTACAAGAAACGAAAAAAATGTTTTATTTCGTCAATGCTTAAAGTATTATTATATGCTTTTTTCCCAAGTTTTGGATGGTAAAAAGGACTTATTTAAGTTATTAACCAATCCCTTAATTAATTCGATTATACCAGTTAAATGACATAAGAGGTTTTCTGTTTTTATGTGTGCAAAGTTACGAGGTTTTCAAAAGTAAAGACAGATGTAGGCTAAAAAAATGATGTTTATTGAATACGATGTGGACAAGTTTTTGGTAAGAAATCAGTACCGAAAGATGTTCTTTCATAAATATCAATCAAATCTTAATCTTAACCTAAAATTATCTTAAACCTAATCTTACTAAATGAAGTCCACTTTCATCCAAATACCTACCCAGAGAATACAAATTTAATTCCTGAAGATGGTTGTACTTTACCTTAGTAATGGGTAATTTTGAATGATACAACTGTTGAAAACAATCATTAGCATTTGGTTGATTAATTCTCCTTGGTAGTAATTGGTATGCTTCGGAATGACTTAGCTTGAACTTTATGGATCGGTCTGGTTTATATTTAAGGCAACGTATGTCGGTGACTTGTGGATCTCCAACCTTATTACCTGGTCTTATCGAAGAAAAATACGGTTGAGAGCTATATTTTATGAAGAATGTGTGGTCTAACTGGACAACATTATAGGGACCAGGATTATTACGGGCAGTCTTACAAGCTTCAACATACCCTGCTGGTGAATAATTCTCACGATTTTTTAGCTGCCGCTCTATTGTGGAATGCATCGCATCACATTCCATTTGGGTGTGACCCTTCTCAAGGTATTTTTGAACTATGACTATACCTGTCTTAGCGGCTACGAATATAAGTGCATTGGAAAGAATAGAATTCCTATTTTGATACGTGCACCCATCACTGTACATAATCACTTTGCGAATGACTGCCGTGTCAACATGGTTAATTATGAAATCAACTATGATACTTGCAAACTCATCAGCTGTTAAACCAACTTCAGACTCAGAGGAAACAAAATCCTTCTTTGGTTTTCAGATTATTTATCGTAAAATTATGCACCTTGAGCTTCATTTTGTAATAAAGCGCTGATGCTTTTAAATACGGACATAGCAATACAGCTTGCAAGTCCATAGTAAATACAGCAACAGAAGCATCATTTATTGCTTTGTCTTTTTCTTTCTGGCTTTGCGCTTCCGTTTTCCGAATTAAATGTAGTTAATAGTCTGTATCACTAACATTTCCAGCCTTGTGACCACAGCAAGTGTCGCACTGGTCCTTTTTCGGGTGAAATAAGGACAAATACAGGCTCTCAAATACTTCCCAAAATGTATACCTTGAGGCACTGAGATGAGATTTGTTTTGGTCGTTTGTGTATTTTAAGTATTCATTAAAAAGTGCCGATTTAGATTGCCAATAGGGTTCTAAGTAGTTTTGATGAACTCTTTCTGCAATAGTGTGACTCAAGCTTTGGCAGGGATTGGAAAAACTCTCAGTAATTCCTTTTTCGAATTATTTGCTTGTCCTCTGTTGCTGTTTCTGTCTGAAACAGGCACTGTATTATTAGCAACAGTGTTTTCAACCCAGTTGTGAACAGACCATTCACCGATATTTAGTGTGTTTAAAACATACATTTGCAGACTCTAAATGTTGCCCCTTTATCTTTTAAATTATACTTAAACGAATAACTTCTGCGAGAGTTAAAGTTTTCCGTCTTTTTTTTGCACAGTACCGCTTTTCAATACAAGTGATGATACAAAGCAACGTTTTGCTTCCCTATTTAGACGCCAAAAATGCTCGAAAATCTGTAATCTTGTATCGTCCGAAAGTTTACAGCATTCATAATATTTGGCGCTACTGTTATGTTCACACCGAGATTTCATTTCTTTTGGCGCCTTTTGAACATCGTAGACAATTTTTCCCTCTTCGTTTTTTCTTCTTCCCAGATATCCCTCACCTTTCATTCGTTTGATTTTTTGTTGCTCGAAGGTCCATTGAGATTTATCACTCCGTCCTCGTTCATCTCGTTTACTCTGATGATTGGATATTTCCCTAAAACTTTCAGGGTCGTCATTTGGCTGAAAATTAGGATTTTGCACAGAGTCGTCGCTGCTGAAATCTGTATCATCTTGAGCCTCTATAACTTGAAAGTTAAGATTTTCGGTGTTGTCATTATTTCCCGTAGCAGAAGTAGATGGTGCAGATACTGAAATTTCGGAAAGTGTGATTGTTTCATTATTTTCAAGACCGAAATTTGCTGTAGATGGAAGATTTTCCTGTGTTTGTTCTGAAGACATTATTGCAGAGCATTCAGTACATCGTTAATATTTAGATCAGACGGTAATAAAGACGGAGATGCTTCCAAGTCAGAAAGGTTGATTAAGTCTTCTGGTGACAATTGGTTCTTTAGACATTCTGCAACTAATTTTCTTCCTCTGCTGAACATTTTGGCCTGAAAAAAAAACTATGAAAATGAAAACCTCGTATGTTATTTGAATACTACCTATACGAGGTTTTTTCGTGTGATTTTTAACTTATTTCTGTCACATCAATACTAACCTAATATTTAGAGCCGTTATTGGAAATAAACTAAGATACCACATTATTTACACTTTCGGCACACTTTAGTTTGATGATTTAAAGCCGTTAAAATCTTATGTGAAATCCTAGTATGTCACTAAAGTGGTTTGCTTTACCGGGGACATACAAGGTTTTCCTTGTTATTAGTCCGCTAAATAAGCCAACGCATATTTACTGCTAAACAACAAATCCCCGGCTATAAAAATACAACCAAAGCGTACTTAGAAACAAAAAATAGAAATAAACTTACTTCTCATCTATTTATCCACAAATTTTCACAAAAAAATCTCGAAAATACATAGCAACGCCCACACCATGCACTTTTTACGAGGTTATCTCACTTGTGCCGGCAAGATGGCCGACAAGTAACAAATAAGAGGTTTTCGGTTTACTCCATAGATGGCATTAGTAGTCATAAAATTGGGTTCAAGGGTTCGCCACATAATATATACGAGGTTTTCGTTCGATTTTTACAAAAATAAAAAATAAATGTTTTTTTGACATACGAGGTTATCATTCTACAGCGACGATATTTCATACGACTGCAAGAACGCGTGACACCATATTTTATATTATGGAGAGTTTTCTCGATACTTGCGAAATTATGTATTACAAATCGCCGTACCTTGGAAAATATAGATTTGAATATACTGTTTCTTCCGAGAAGTTACACATATTTAAGAGTACTATTCATCTATGCAATAAAGACTACAGTCAACTAGTCTATTGTCCCTGTATGTTTGTCAGTGCTTGCGATCTTTGCATTATAATACGTTGACCGGCCGCCCAGTTTGTGACTCGGCCGTGTTCGTTCGGTTTAGTTTTACGCGCAG
>JAYRCH010000976.1:0-62807 GCA_037179445.1 Phengaris alcon alcon
ACGTACTTGCACGGTGATAAGGAGAGGCTGTCTCCCCGTGACCCGACGTTGGAAACAAGTTCCCAACGGAAGGTCAAAGGCAGTGCAACCCCTCAGCAAGGCGGCAATCCGCTCGTTATTCTAACGAATGACGAGTGGATTGACGGTCGCGAGTGGGGTATAACAGCACTGCACAAGGGGCGGGTCGGCACGAGCGTGGAGTGAGAGGGACACTCGACACGTTCTGAGCGGGACGGCACTACCGCGGAGTGAGCGAGTCACTCGACGCGGATAACGCGAGACGGCACGAGAACGCGGAGCAACCGAGATAGCACTACCACACGCGAGAGACAGGACGATCACAGGTCTGGTGGTGGTGAATCACCGATTTTGTGAAATCGCTTATAGTCACTTTGCTCGCTTGGGGTCGTCGAGCGGCGTAATCGTGTCCCTTTCGACCAATAGCGTGCAAGAATGTCGCGTTGGCCGAGTCGGCTCGATATTATGCCTCTTTCTAAGCGACGGTCCCTTTTTATCCTCGGGTTTTTTTTTTTTTTTTTTTTTTTTTTTTAATCCTGTGTAACAATCGTAATAATATTATTTATTTATTTATTTACTACCCCCTAGACCCTAGGTTATGTACTGGTTTTGTATGTTTCACCCCCCCCCCCCCCCCCTTCCCCCTCCCCCCTCCCCCCTACGTTGTTTCGTCATTAGGTTAGGTTTGTAGTAGGTTTGTTTTGTACAGGTAGTTTTATTTATACACACAATATGTCGAATGGTGCTCTTAGTTTGTAATTGTAAATTCAGTCGGATCAGGTTTGGTTTAGGTTACTGATTAGATGGCTGGATAGAAGGTTAGGTTAAAGGTTTAAGGTTAAGACCACCCACCCGCCCTGTCCGCGATTGTACTGTTATTTATAACTAGGATGTTTACAATTTTATTGTCCCCCCCCCCCCCCCCCCCTCAGGGAAAACAATTTTTTTTTTTTTATAACCGTATTAAAATTAACATTTTGTAATCATGAATATTCATTCGTTCACGAAGTACGAACGAAACGGAACCGAGTAATATTGTTTAATCTAATATTATAGATCAACAACAAAAACATACTTGATAGCAGGTTCATAGATGTATATTGTGGCCCTGAAAAGGGCCTTTTAAGAAGTAGTAACCCACAATACATTAACACAATGTTAATATTGTGATTACTATCAATATAATTTTGTATTATTATAATACACTACACATTTTATGCCTTCTTCTCGGTCTTCTTGGGCAAAAGAACGGCCTGAATGTTAGGCAAGACACCACCCTGCGCGATCGTGACGCCGGAGAGTAGTTTATTCAATTCCTCGTCATTTCGGATCGCCAGCTGGAGATGTCTAGGTATGATTCTGGTCTTCTTGTTGTCGCGAGCCGCGTTACCGGCCAACTCGAGAACTTCAGCGGCCAAGTATTCCATCACGGCCGCGAGGTACACCGGCGCTCCGGCACCGACGCGCTCGGCATAGTTGCCTTTCCTCAGCAGCCTATGAATACGCCCGACAGGGAACTGGAGTCCGGCGCGGTTCGAACGGGACTTTGCCTTGCCCTTCACTTTTCCACCTTTGCCACGTCCGGACATGTTGACAAACAACAAACAAAATTCGCGTAAAACTGATACGTACTAAGACGACGTGCGCGTCGTACCGAGTTCGGATGAATAATGAAATTCGGCCGCGATTTTCACCGATGTTATGCGGCGATGCGAGTGGGGATGTGGCGGTGCTGTGTCGCTACACGTTCGACGAAACGAAAGAGAGGCACGAACGAAAATATAAGGAGGGAATAGGACAGCGATGTAATGGGAAGCGTGCGTATAAAAGAGACATAAGAATGTTGTTGCCTACGACTTCGTACGCGCTAAAAGGATCCCACGGGAACCGTACTTTTTATTGAAGGAAAAAAAAAGAAAAAAAAAAAAAAAAAAAGTATGTGTGTATGTATGTATGTATGTATGTATGTATGCATGTATGTATGCATGCATGTATGTATGCATGTATGTATGCATGTATGTATGCATGTATGTATGCATGCATTCATGTATGTATTTATGTATGTTTGAATGTATACATGTGTGCATATTACGGCATAATATTATTGTATTATATCAAATGTTTATAAATATTATTATTGCACATTGGGATTCTGTCTAGGAGGAGTCTTAGATATAATCACGTTATTCGCCCGATTCGTAAAATTGAAACAATACGTTCACAACCAACTCTCAATCCAGTTGGTTGGATGGTTAATAGAGTCGTATGCAGGAATGATATGTTAGCCCTGAAAAGGGCTTTTTATTATCAACGTGTAGGCGGCAGCTGCAGCGGCTATAATATAATATAATATTGTATACACGAACGCACGCACCACGGCACCACAACGTGTGACCTTCCGGTACCCATCTGTATCGTTGTAACACTCACTCTTACTTTTTGGCGGCGGAGGTTGCCTTCTTTGCGGCCGGTTTCGACTTGGGAGCGGCCTTCTTCGGCTTGGGTGCTTTTGGCTTCTTGGTGGGTGGTTTCGCAGACTTTTTGGCCTTCGAAGCGGCACCGCCGGCGGCCGCCTTCGATTTGGACGGAGACGCCGACGACGCCTTCTTGGCGGACGCCGCGGGAGTCTTCTTCTTGGCGGCGGCGGCGGCGGCTTTCTTGTCCCTGGCCGTAGCCGAAGCCGATTTGCCGCCCTTCGACGGAGAACCCGTAGACGAGGATGCGGCGGATGCGGCCTTCCTGCCGCCCTTCGCCGCGGCGGATTTCTTGCTCTTAGCGGCCGCCGCAGATGAAGCGGCGCTTTTAGCGGCGGATTTCTTCGCGGCCTCCGGTTTCTTAGCGGACGACGACTTCGATTCGAGTTTGAACGAACCGGACGCACCCTTACCTTTGGTCTGTATCAACGTACCGGATTCAACGGCGCTCTTCAGATATTTCCTGATGAACGGTGCCAATTTTTCCGCGTCCACTTTATATTGAGAAGATATGTACTTTTTGATAGCCTGAAGCGAGGATCCGCTCCTCTCTTTCAACTCTTTGATGGCGCTGTTCACCATTTCCGACGTTTTAGGGTGGGTGGGTTTAGGTTTTGGCTTCTTCGCAGCACCGGATGCGGCGGCCTTCGGTTTCTTAGCGGGCGTCGCCGGGGCGGGTGCTTCTGTTGCAACTGCGGTGTCGGCCATTATAATTATTGATGATTTTATTATAATATTATTCAACGCGACACTTTAATTAATATACTACGAACGAACGACGAACGACGAACGACGAACGAACAAACACGAGTACGCGTGCGCTACGACAAGTTATAGCACGAATCACGAGAGATGATTTCGAGTTTCGCTCTAGAGGTCGCTAGTGGAAGGTGGACGTCGGCAATGCCGTATAGAGAGCCCCTTTGTCACTAAACATTTTCTCCTACGGAGACTTGATACTTTTCACTAGCCGACATTCAAGAATGTTCATTTTATAAAATATTTGTTACAGTAGTTATATTTTTTAATGACAATAACGGCAACTCATAAGATAAACTCGTCCAAGAGAAGCGCATAATCTACTTATGCGTGCGTATTATCGAACTGCGAACGTTTGAAATGCATAGTGTGGTACGCGCGTACCTAGTGTTCGCTTTAAATGTTATTTTTCTTTATAAAATCAATTCCATGACATTGTTTGATCAAACAATACGAAAGTGTATTATTCTAATTATGTCCTGACAATAAAATATGCTCACGGCGGACCTCCGTTTACGATTTCGTGGTGCGTTAAGTGGACCGTCGTAAAACACACCACCGTGCATCTGTCCGAGGTGTAGATGTTATACTCCTTCGCAATTTATAAAAATGTTAAATATTCTATTTGAATAAATAGATATATTTTTTATAAATATGATACACTTTATAAAACAATAACAGTAATTCAATCTTAATGTCGTGAAAATGTATAATATTTAAATTACAGTCTACCGCGTTGAATATTATATTGTAGAGTGCTCGTATAGTCGGTATAGTCAATGGAAATGGAAATTTCGCACAACAACAACAATATTTATAGTGTACGGAAAAAAAAAAAAAAAAAAAAAACGATATATATATATGTATATCTCATTATTATATCATTATTATAATAATAAAACATTCAAGTTCATTGTGCACCAATTATTATTAAATGCAATATTAAGAGTCGACACGTCTCTATGATGTTATTGTGCCTATATTTTATAACCTATCTATCAAAGGCAAACTTCGTAATAATAATAATAAAACATGATGATTATGATACATAATATAATATAATAATGATATTTTTTTTTTTTACATACCTACGTCAGTATAAAACGTGTATTAAAATTTACGTAGGTAGGTATCGAATGAATCTCTTAAGATGGACCATCAGTTTTGAAGTCTTTGGGACCACTGGACAATAGTAGTGTAACACAGCAAGTAAACTTAAAAATACGTTGATCTATTTCATGAAACTAAGATCACACGTCTTGTACATAAATAATATTATTATTATCATATTATGTACTACGTGAGACGTACAGATAGTTTTGCGGCCCTGAAAAGGGCCTTTTTATAATAACTTGAATTATTTTATATGCGATTAACGATCGTTTTAAGCTGTTGTTGTTGGTGTTGTTGGTGTTGTTGGTGTTGTCGTCGTCAGTTCAATAATTATTATTATATAAACTAACACACAACACGCACATAAAATAATAATAAGTACACAATGTGTGCACCACCACAGATTTAACCGCCAAAACCGTACAGAGTGCGGCCCTGACGTTTAAGAGCGTAGACGACATCCATAGCGGTGACGGTCTTCCTCTTGGCGTGCTCGGTGTATGTGACTGCATCGCGGATCACATTCTCCAAGAACACCTTCAATACACCGCGAGTCTCTTCGTATATCAGACCGCTGATACGCTTCACGCCACCCCTGCGCGCCAAACGACGGATAGCCGGCTTCGTAATACCTTGGATGTTATCACGAAGAACCTTCCTGTGCCGCTTGGCTCCTCCTTTTCCCAAACCTTTACCTCCCTTACCGCGACCGGTCATCTTGACGACGGACAACCACAGATGATGATGATAATAATAATAAAGAAAAGAACGAACGCGCGCGCACGTCCGCTCACCACAAACTGTAGAGACTGAATAACTGCCACGAATCACTGTATCCGGTTTATATAGACTTACGGAACTAGACGTTCGCTGGAAGCTAAAGAGAGATACCACCTAACAAACGGCGTTTATAATGTAAAGAAAAGAGTTGGCATGCTTTTTATTATGTACATCATGTGTATGTTACATGTAGAATAATATTTAGCTTATTAAATTTTGAAACGATTTAAACATTATTTGGTGGCGCAGAAGATTGATATTAATTTATGTTATAACACTTTACACGGCTTAAATTTAATAAGTACACTTCACAATTGTAAATGTACATAATAATATTGTACACTAAGAATAATAAAATAGACTTCCGTGTAAAGCCAAATGAAGAAATATATACCGGTGATATTATATTAATATTGTACCTACCTACCTATCTACCTACTTCTGGCACTAGGTAGGTACAAGTTGTTCTCGCAAGACCTCTACATTTTATTGTTATATTATATATTCTGACTGACTGACTGACTCTCATGAATCATGATTGTGTATGTATAACACACAACACACAACACACAACACACATATATTAATATAAAAATAATATATTAAAATAATGACGTTACGTTACGACGATTTTAAACAATATGCATATTATATTATACTATATAATATAATATAATATAATATAATATAAATGCAACAAGGACAACATTTGCGGCCCTGAAAAGGGCCTTTTTATATTATAATATTATGTATAACTTCATATCAATACTACTAAACCAGTATAGTAGCCAGTAGGCGGTAGATATAGAAATAACCCAACCACCGCCGGCAGCTACACCAGACACAGATATTATCGATAGAACACAACATCGACGATGATGACGGTTGCCGTTGTTGTTGTTGTTGTTGTTGTTGTTGTTGTTGTTGTTGTTGTTGATAATTTACGTTTAGGCACGTTCGCCGCGAATTCTGCGAGCGAGCTGTATGTCCTTAGGCATGATGGTCACACGCTTAGCATGGATAGCGCACAGGTTGGTGTCTTCGAAGAGACCGACGAGGTAGGCCTCGCTTGCCTCCTGAAGGGCCATCACAGCAGAACTCTGGAAACGCAGGTCAGTCTTAAAGTCTTGAGCGATCTCACGGACTAGACGCTGGAACGGAAGCTTGCGGATAAGCAACTCGGTACTCTTCTGGTAGCGACGAATCTCACGAAGAGCCACGGTCCCGGGCCTGTAGCGATGCGGCTTCTTGACACCGCCGGTGGCCGGTGCACTCTTGCGTGCAGCCTTGGTGGCCAACTGTTTACGCGGGGCCTTGCCTCCGGTGGACTTGCGAGCGGTCTGCTTCGTACGAGCCATGTCTGCTGCGCGCAAACAAACACACACAAACACACACAACACAACAAATCGAATTTATATTTGGACAACGAGGGACGCGCGCGCGCTACAAGGTACACGGGTCAAATGATCCAGTCGACGGTATAATGTCGGCTTATATAAAACATTTACATATAGTGTCATCTCACTCTAGCACACGACCACGACGATATACGAGTACGAGTACGAGTCGGGCAGTCGGGCGGGAGTGGTATGCGGGAGCTGCGTAAGAAATATTATTTTAATAATTGTGTAGTATGTATGTATGTATGTATGTATGTATGTATGTATGTATGTACTTTTAAAATCATTATTATTGTATTGTATATACTTATGTGCCCTTACTACGCTTTTAAAATTTCAATTGTTTTCTAGACTAATAGAAGTTGTAACATATTTTATAAGCTTTCTTCTAGTTTAGTAGTAGTAGTTGTAGTCGTTGTAGTTGTAGTGACAGAAAGCTTATAAAATATATGAACACTTGAAATTCTAAAAGCGTTTTACTTTACTAGGTACCTAGGTAGGTACATACATAGTTTCGCAGGCCAGTGAATTTAATAATATTATAAATTACATACTTGTTTAACAATATTAATAATTATTGTTAAACAAACAACATACATACACACTAATGATATTCACCAAACACCGATCACCGATGGTAATATTTTGTCAAGAAGTACACAAGTGTGGAGTTATTTATTGTGCTATGCTATGTTTACGTATCGTAGTAGATCGAAACAATAATATATTATGTTATGTCGCGTCCCATTCCATTCGGGGCAACTTTAAAAGAAATATATTGTGGCCCTGAAAAGGGCCTTTTAGACACTCGAGAATCGGAGAAGACGAACGAAGGGATCGTCATCGTCATCGTCATCGTCATCGTCATCATCATCATCATCATCTTCGCCGTCCACGTCCGCGCAACCAAATAATTTTTACCTTACTTGGAGCTAGTGTATTTGGTGACGGCCTTAGTGCCTTCACTGACGGCGTGCTTGGCGAGTTCACCGGGCAGCAGAAGCCTCACGGACGTCTGCACCTCCCTCGACGTGATGGTGGAACGCTTGTTGTAGTGGGCCAGACGGGAAGCCTCCGCTGCGATGCGCTCGAAAATGTCGTTAACGAACGAGTTCATAATCGACATGGCCTTGCTGGAGATACCGGTGTCGGGGTGGACCTGCTTGAGCACTTTGTAAATGTAGATAGCGTAGCTCTCCTTCCTCTTGTGCTTCTTCTTTTTCTTGTCAGATTTGCTGATATTCTTTTGCGCCTTTCCGGACTTCTTCGCTGCCTTACCACTCGTCTTGGGCGGCATAATGGATCGAATTCGAATTAGTAGTTACCTCACAAACACACCAACACAACCAACCGCGATAGCGAGCAAGTGATAGAATGGTGAATCACCGATTTTGTGAAATCGCTTATAGTCACTTTGCTCGCTTGGGGTCGTCGAGCGGCGTAATCGTGTCCCTTTCGACCAATAGCGTGCAAGAATGTCGCGTTGGCCGAGTCGGCTCGATATTATGCCTCTTTCTAAGCGACGGTCCCTTTTTATCCTCGGGTTTTTTTTTTTTTTTTTTTTTTTTTTTTAATCCTGTGTAACAATCGTAATAATATTATTTATTTATTTATTTACTACCCCCTAGACCCTAGGTTATGTACTGGTTTTGTATGTTTCACCCCCCCCCCCCCCCCCTTCCCCCTCCCCCCTCCCCCCTACGTTGTTTCGTCATTAGGTTAGGTTTGTAGTAGGTTTGTTTTGTACAGGTAGTTTTATTTATACACACAATATGTCGAATGGTGCTCTTAGTTTGTAATTGTAAATTCAGTCGGATCAGGTTTGGTTTAGGTTACTGATTAGATGGCTGGATAGAAGGTTAGGTTAAAGGTTTAAGGTTAAGACCACCCACCCGCCCTGTCCGCGATTGTACTGTTATTTATAACTAGGATGTTTACAATTTTATTGTCCCCCCCCCCCCCCCCCCCTCAGGGAAAACAATTTTTTTTTTTTTATAACCGTATTAAAATTAACATTTTGTAATCATGAATATTCATTCGTTCACGAAGTACGAACGAAACGGAACCGAGTAATATTGTTTAATCTAATATTATAGATCAACAACAAAAACATACTTGATAGCAGGTTCATAGATGTATATTGTGGCCCTGAAAAGGGCCTTTTAAGAAGTAGTAACCCACAATACATTAACACAATGTTAATATTGTGATTACTATCAATATAATTTTGTATTATTATAATACACTACACATTTTATGCCTTCTTCTCGGTCTTCTTGGGCAAAAGAACGGCCTGAATGTTAGGCAAGACACCACCCTGCGCGATCGTGACGCCGGAGAGTAGTTTATTCAATTCCTCGTCATTTCGGATCGCCAGCTGGAGATGTCTAGGTATGATTCTGGTCTTCTTGTTGTCGCGAGCCGCGTTACCGGCCAACTCGAGAACTTCAGCGGCCAAGTATTCCATCACGGCCGCGAGGTACACCGGCGCTCCGGCACCGACGCGCTCGGCATAGTTGCCTTTCCTCAGCAGCCTATGAATACGCCCGACAGGGAACTGGAGTCCGGCGCGGTTCGAACGGGACTTTGCCTTGCCCTTCACTTTTCCACCTTTGCCACGTCCGGACATGTTGACAAACAACAAACAAAATTCGCGTAAAACTGATACGTACTAAGACGACGTGCGCGTCGTACCGAGTTCGGATGAATAATGAAATTCGGCCGCGATTTTCACCGATGTTATGCGGCGATGCGAGTGGGGATGTGGCGGTGCTGTGTCGCTACACGTTCGACGAAACGAAAGAGAGGCACGAACGAAAATATAAGGAGGGAATAGGACAGCGATGTAATGGGAAGCGTGCGTATAAAAGAGACATAAGAATGTTGTTGCCTACGACTTCGTACGCGCTAAAAGGATCCCACGGGAACCGTACTTTTTATTGAAGGAAAAAAAAAGAAAAAAAAAAAAAAAAAAAGTATGTGTGTATGTATGTATGTATGTATGTATGTATGCATGTATGTATGCATGCATGTATGTATGCATGTATGTATGCATGTATGTATGCATGTATGTATGCATGCATTCATGTATGTATTTATGTATGTTTGAATGTATACATGTGTGCATATTACGGCATAATATTATTGTATTATATCAAATGTTTATAAATATTATTATTGCACATTGGGATTCTGTCTAGGAGGAGTCTTAGATATAATCACGTTATTCGCCCGATTCGTAAAATTGAAACAATACGTTCACAACCAACTCTCAATCCAGTTGGTTGGATGGTTAATAGAGTCGTATGCAGGAATGATATGTTAGCCCTGAAAAGGGCTTTTTATTATCAACGTGTAGGCGGCAGCTGCAGCGGCTATAATATAATATAATATTGTATACACGAACGCACGCACCACGGCACCACAACGTGTGACCTTCCGGTACCCATCTGTATCGTTGTAACACTCACTCTTACTTTTTGGCGGCGGAGGTTGCCTTCTTTGCGGCCGGTTTCGACTTGGGAGCGGCCTTCTTCGGCTTGGGTGCTTTTGGCTTCTTGGTGGGTGGTTTCGCAGACTTTTTGGCCTTCGAAGCGGCACCGCCGGCGGCCGCCTTCGATTTGGACGGAGACGCCGACGACGCCTTCTTGGCGGACGCCGCGGGAGTCTTCTTCTTGGCGGCGGCGGCGGCGGCTTTCTTGTCCCTGGCCGTAGCCGAAGCCGATTTGCCGCCCTTCGACGGAGAACCCGTAGACGAGGATGCGGCGGATGCGGCCTTCCTGCCGCCCTTCGCCGCGGCGGATTTCTTGCTCTTAGCGGCCGCCGCAGATGAAGCGGCGCTTTTAGCGGCGGATTTCTTCGCGGCCTCCGGTTTCTTAGCGGACGACGACTTCGATTCGAGTTTGAACGAACCGGACGCACCCTTACCTTTGGTCTGTATCAACGTACCGGATTCAACGGCGCTCTTCAGATATTTCCTGATGAACGGTGCCAATTTTTCCGCGTCCACTTTATATTGAGAAGATATGTACTTTTTGATAGCCTGAAGCGAGGATCCGCTCCTCTCTTTCAACTCTTTGATGGCGCTGTTCACCATTTCCGACGTTTTAGGGTGGGTGGGTTTAGGTTTTGGCTTCTTCGCAGCACCGGATGCGGCGGCCTTCGGTTTCTTAGCGGGCGTCGCCGGGGCGGGTGCTTCTGTTGCAACTGCGGTGTCGGCCATTATAATTATTGATGATTTTATTATAATATTATTCAACGCGACACTTTAATTAATATACTACGAACGAACGACGAACGACGAACGACGAACGAACAAACACGAGTACGCGTGCGCTACGACAAGTTATAGCACGAATCACGAGAGATGATTTCGAGTTTCGCTCTAGAGGTCGCTAGTGGAAGGTGGACGTCGGCAATGCCGTATAGAGAGCCCCTTTGTCACTAAACATTTTCTCCTACGGAGACTTGATACTTTTCACTAGCCGACATTCAAGAATGTTCATTTTATAAAATATTTGTTACAGTAGTTATATTTTTTAATGACAATAACGGCAACTCATAAGATAAACTCGTCCAAGAGAAGCGCATAATCTACTTATGCGTGCGTATTATCGAACTGCGAACGTTTGAAATGCATAGTGTGGTACGCGCGTACCTAGTGTTCGCTTTAAATGTTATTTTTCTTTATAAAATCAATTCCATGACATTGTTTGATCAAACAATACGAAAGTGTATTATTCTAATTATGTCCTGACAATAAAATATGCTCACGGCGGACCTCCGTTTACGATTTCGTGGTGCGTTAAGTGGACCGTCGTAAAACACACCACCGTGCATCTGTCCGAGGTGTAGATGTTATACTCCTTCGCAATTTATAAAAATGTTAAATATTCTATTTGAATAAATAGATATATTTTTTATAAATATGATACACTTTATAAAACAATAACAGTAATTCAATCTTAATGTCGTGAAAATGTATAATATTTAAATTACAGTCTACCGCGTTGAATATTATATTGTAGAGTGCTCGTATAGTCGGTATAGTCAATGGAAATGGAAATTTCGCACAACAACAACAATATTTATAGTGTACGGAAAAAAAAAAAAAAAAAAAAAACGATATATATATATGTATATCTCATTATTATATCATTATTATAATAATAAAACATTCAAGTTCATTGTGCACCAATTATTATTAAATGCAATATTAAGAGTCGACACGTCTCTATGATGTTATTGTGCCTATATTTTATAACCTATCTATCAAAGGCAAACTTCGTAATAATAATAATAAAACATGATGATTATGATACATAATATAATATAATAATGATATTTTTTTTTTTTACATACCTACGTCAGTATAAAACGTGTATTAAAATTTACGTAGGTAGGTATCGAATGAATCTCTTAAGATGGACCATCAGTTTTGAAGTCTTTGGGACCACTGGACAATAGTAGTGTAACACAGCAAGTAAACTTAAAAATACGTTGATCTATTTCATGAAACTAAGATCACACGTCTTGTACATAAATAATATTATTATTATCATATTATGTACTACGTGAGACGTACAGATAGTTTTGCGGCCCTGAAAAGGGCCTTTTTATAATAACTTGAATTATTTTATATGCGATTAACGATCGTTTTAAGCTGTTGTTGTTGGTGTTGTTGGTGTTGTTGGTGTTGTCGTCGTCAGTTCAATAATTATTATTATATAAACTAACACACAACACGCACATAAAATAATAATAAGTACACAATGTGTGCACCACCACAGATTTAACCGCCAAAACCGTACAGAGTGCGGCCCTGACGTTTAAGAGCGTAGACGACATCCATAGCGGTGACGGTCTTCCTCTTGGCGTGCTCGGTGTATGTGACTGCATCGCGGATCACATTCTCCAAGAACACCTTCAATACACCGCGAGTCTCTTCGTATATCAGACCGCTGATACGCTTCACGCCACCCCTGCGCGCCAAACGACGGATAGCCGGCTTCGTAATACCTTGGATGTTATCACGAAGAACCTTCCTGTGCCGCTTGGCTCCTCCTTTTCCCAAACCTTTACCTCCCTTACCGCGACCGGTCATCTTGACGACGGACAACCACAGATGATGATGATAATAATAATAAAGAAAAGAACGAACGCGCGCGCACGTCCGCTCACCACAAACTGTAGAGACTGAATAACTGCCACGAATCACTGTATCCGGTTTATATAGACTTACGGAACTAGACGTTCGCTGGAAGCTAAAGAGAGATACCACCTAACAAACGGCGTTTATAATGTAAAGAAAAGAGTTGGCATGCTTTTTATTATGTACATCATGTGTATGTTACATGTAGAATAATATTTAGCTTATTAAATTTTGAAACGATTTAAACATTATTTGGTGGCGCAGAAGATTGATATTAATTTATGTTATAACACTTTACACGGCTTAAATTTAATAAGTACACTTCACAATTGTAAATGTACATAATAATATTGTACACTAAGAATAATAAAATAGACTTCCGTGTAAAGCCAAATGAAGAAATATATACCGGTGATATTATATTAATATTGTACCTACCTACCTATCTACCTACTTCTGGCACTAGGTAGGTACAAGTTGTTCTCGCAAGACCTCTACATTTTATTGTTATATTATATATTCTGACTGACTGACTGACTCTCATGAATCATGATTGTGTATGTATAACACACAACACACAACACACAACACACATATATTAATATAAAAATAATATATTAAAATAATGACGTTACGTTACGACGATTTTAAACAATATGCATATTATATTATACTATATAATATAATATAATATAATATAATATAAATGCAACAAGGACAACATTTGCGGCCCTGAAAAGGGCCTTTTTATATTATAATATTATGTATAACTTCATATCAATACTACTAAACCAGTATAGTAGCCAGTAGGCGGTAGATATAGAAATAACCCAACCACCGCCGGCAGCTACACCAGACACAGATATTATCGATAGAACACAACATCGACGATGATGACGGTTGCCGTTGTTGTTGTTGTTGTTGTTGTTGTTGTTGTTGTTGTTGTTGTTGATAATTTACGTTTAGGCACGTTCGCCGCGAATTCTGCGAGCGAGCTGTATGTCCTTAGGCATGATGGTCACACGCTTAGCATGGATAGCGCACAGGTTGGTGTCTTCGAAGAGACCGACGAGGTAGGCCTCGCTTGCCTCCTGAAGGGCCATCACAGCAGAACTCTGGAAACGCAGGTCAGTCTTAAAGTCTTGAGCGATCTCACGGACTAGACGCTGGAACGGAAGCTTGCGGATAAGCAACTCGGTACTCTTCTGGTAGCGACGAATCTCACGAAGAGCCACGGTCCCGGGCCTGTAGCGATGCGGCTTCTTGACACCGCCGGTGGCCGGTGCACTCTTGCGTGCAGCCTTGGTGGCCAACTGTTTACGCGGGGCCTTGCCTCCGGTGGACTTGCGAGCGGTCTGCTTCGTACGAGCCATGTCTGCTGCGCGCAAACAAACACACACAAACACACACAACACAACAAATCGAATTTATATTTGGACAACGAGGGACGCGCGCGCGCTACAAGGTACACGGGTCAAATGATCCAGTCGACGGTATAATGTCGGCTTATATAAAACATTTACATATAGTGTCATCTCACTCTAGCACACGACCACGACGATATACGAGTACGAGTACGAGTCGGGCAGTCGGGCGGGAGTGGTATGCGGGAGCTGCGTAAGAAATATTATTTTAATAATTGTGTAGTATGTATGTATGTATGTATGTATGTATGTATGTATGTATGTACTTTTAAAATCATTATTATTGTATTGTATATACTTATGTGCCCTTACTACGCTTTTAAAATTTCAATTGTTTTCTAGACTAATAGAAGTTGTAACATATTTTATAAGCTTTCTTCTAGTTTAGTAGTAGTAGTTGTAGTCGTTGTAGTTGTAGTGACAGAAAGCTTATAAAATATATGAACACTTGAAATTCTAAAAGCGTTTTACTTTACTAGGTACCTAGGTAGGTACATACATAGTTTCGCAGGCCAGTGAATTTAATAATATTATAAATTACATACTTGTTTAACAATATTAATAATTATTGTTAAACAAACAACATACATACACACTAATGATATTCACCAAACACCGATCACCGATGGTAATATTTTGTCAAGAAGTACACAAGTGTGGAGTTATTTATTGTGCTATGCTATGTTTACGTATCGTAGTAGATCGAAACAATAATATATTATGTTATGTCGCGTCCCATTCCATTCGGGGCAACTTTAAAAGAAATATATTGTGGCCCTGAAAAGGGCCTTTTAGACACTCGAGAATCGGAGAAGACGAACGAAGGGATCGTCATCGTCATCGTCATCGTCATCGTCATCATCATCATCATCATCTTCGCCGTCCACGTCCGCGCAACCAAATAATTTTTACCTTACTTGGAGCTAGTGTATTTGGTGACGGCCTTAGTGCCTTCACTGACGGCGTGCTTGGCGAGTTCACCGGGCAGCAGAAGCCTCACGGACGTCTGCACCTCCCTCGACGTGATGGTGGAACGCTTGTTGTAGTGGGCCAGACGGGAAGCCTCCGCTGCGATGCGCTCGAAAATGTCGTTAACGAACGAGTTCATAATCGACATGGCCTTGCTGGAGATACCGGTGTCGGGGTGGACCTGCTTGAGCACTTTGTAAATGTAGATAGCGTAGCTCTCCTTCCTCTTGTGCTTCTTCTTTTTCTTGTCAGATTTGCTGATATTCTTTTGCGCCTTTCCGGACTTCTTCGCTGCCTTACCACTCGTCTTGGGCGGCATAATGGATCGAATTCGAATTAGTAGTTACCTCACAAACACACCAACACAACCAACCGCGATAGCGAGCAAGTGATAGAATGGTGAATCACCGTGTGTTAGAGAAGGAGACTCTTCTCTCTCGCGCCGGGCCCCCGAAAAGGGCCTTGGGCGGGGAACCAAAACCAGGGGCATAGCCCCTCTACTTGGGGTGGGAAAGACGCGCCCAGTACGAGTACTGAGCGCATGAGTCTACGTTTTAAGGGAAGACCCCCCGCGACAGAACGCGGGGGAAACCCATGGGGGGGGCAACATCAAAACCAAGGGAGTGAAGATTGCCAGTCCAGGCACAACCGGGACCTGCGGTCGGCTCCAAACGGCGCGTGGGGGTCCCGACCCGGGGGCCGGGAAACGTGTTTGGGTCCACTCCCTCACGCGCCGCGTTCACCGGACCGCGGAAACGAGCGACCTGGGGAAGAGGGGGGGAAGGAAAGCTTCCGGTTCCCGACTTTTGGTGTCGGGGGGGAAGGTGCACCAAGGGGGCGACGGGGTGGCAAGAGGGCTGCCACTCCGACAGACCCCAGGTGGTCATTTTGACGATGTACGCCGGCGTTGGGTTGCCGACGTAAGGGAAAGGTGTGGGGGGGATACGATCCCACGGTGGATGTGGCGCTGTTGCGCCGGGGCGCATCATTGCGCGTGGATGTGACGCATCAGTGCGTCATGGGCTCCTCCTCTTCAGGGGGGCGGTGGGGCGGGCTGCGTGGCTCCGCTGGGTCCTCCGAAGGGGACGGCATCTCTTGGCAGGCGGTGGCGGTCGGGCGGGCGGGCATGCCACGGCGCCAGGTCGGTCAACTCAACCAGGCGCGAGGCATCCGCTCGCGCGAACAGCTTCGCAGAGAGCTGGGCCACAAAGGCCTCCACGCTCTCCACCCTGAGGTCCCTAGATATAGTTGTGTTGCGGACGTACCACGGTGCGCCCGCGATTCGGCGCAGCACCCGGTTTTGGGCTCTCTGCAGCAACCCTTTCTGGGGTGCAGAGAGCAGGTGGTGCCACGCGGGTGCCGCGTACGTGAGGCGGGACCGTACGTACGTCCGGTAGAGGGCGATGCGCATCCTCAGGGGGATCTGCGGGGACGCGTAGGCCGGGCGCAGCAACGCTATCGCCGCGTTCGCCTTCGCCACCGCTGATGCACATTGGGCGGCCATCGAGAGTCGGCGGTCCAGGGTGACCCCGAGGTACCTAGCGGTCCTACCCCACGGGATCGCAGCGTCACCAATCCTCAGAGGCGCCGGAAGAAAACACCTCGTACTGACGGCGAGCGCCTGGGACTTGCCTGCGTTGACAGAGAGTCTCCATTTGCTCAGCCAGTCAGGGAGGAGATCCAGCGTCCTCTGGAGCTTGATGGCGGCATGCTCGGTGGACAAAGAGGAGGTGAAGTACGCCGTGTCGTCGGCGTAAAGCGCCACGGTGGTGCCCTGGTCCGCGGGCACGTCGCTGGCGTAAAAATTATAAAGCCCCGGGGAGAGAACGCTACCTTGCGGGACGCCAGCGGTGATGGGACGCTCGCCAGAGAGGACTCCGTCGACGCGCACCCTGAAGGTCCTACCGGAAAGGAAAGAGGCTAGTAGCCTTACCAGTGTCGAAGGTACGTTGGCCCGGATGAGTTTGCAGAGCAGACCCTCATGCCAAACGCTGTCGAACGCCTTCTCCATGTCTAGGAAGACCGCGACCGACGATTCCTTTTTATTTGCCGCAACGGACAGGTGATGCACTACACGTACCAGCTGGAGGGTGGTGCTCAGGTGCGACCTGAACCCGAATTGTTCCTCACGAGGAGGGAGGTAAGGAGAGAGATGTTTGAGAAGGAGAAGTTCGAACACTTTGGAAAGAGTTGAAAGGAGGGTAATGGGCCGGTAGCCCTCAGCCTTCCTTAGATTTTTATGAGGTTTGGGGATGGTAACTACCAGGCCCATTTTCCAGGGAGAGGGAAAGTGGCCGGTCCTGACAATGCCGTTGTAAAGGCGGGTCAGGGCGGCCACCGTCCTGAAGGGAAGGTGACGGAGAGCGGAGTTTGGGATGCCGTCTGCACCGGGGGCCTTTTTTGGTTTAAGGCAGCTGAGGGTCTTTTGGACCACCCTCGGTGAGAAAGAGAAATTTGGGGGGGAGGAGGGGGACAGTAGGAAAACCTTTACCTCCTCGGAGACCACTCGGGCGTGTTCCGTTGCGGTCGTCGGCCGCGGTGAGAATTGGCGCTCTAGGTGCTCGGCATGGATGTCCGCTCTGTCCTCTGCTCGGTACCTAAGATTACCATCAGGGTGCAGCAGGGGGAGTACGGGGGCAGTGGCTCCGGAGAGGCTGCGGCAGAAGCGGTGGAGGGAGGGCCAATCCTCTCCCGCATCCTGGATGCGTCGGGTCCAGTCCGCAGCGTTGCGGTCCTCGAGCGCGGCTTTTACCTCTGCGGTGAGGCGGTTGAGTTTCGCCTTCAGCGTGGGGCAACGCGTGCGCTGCCATTCGCGACGCAGGCGCTTCTTCTTCACGATGAGGTCAGCGATGTGGCGGGGGAGGGGGGGCCGCTTGGGATGGCGGTGGATAGGCGTTTGGGTTGCCGCGTCCATCGCGGCTGCAATTGCCTCGGTGATCCGCAGAGTCATCAGTTCGACGTTCTCTGCAGAGTCGACCGGGAAATTGGGGGTGCTCCCGTGGAGCCGCGAGGCGAAGACGTCCCAGTCACAGACTGGGCGGGGAGGAAGAGGGGGGACGCTTGCGGGGACGGCACGTATAGTGGCTAAAACTGGGAGGTGGTCAGACCCGAGGGCCACATCGAGGACCTCCTGGTGAAGATCGCCTGGTAGCTGGTGGGAGATGGCAACGTCGAGAACGTCCGGGGAATGTAGAGGGTTCTCGGGGTAATGGGTGGGCGTGTATGTGCCCACCACAGAGTAACCGACTCGTGCTGAATCGGCGTGCAGTCGGTTTCCGTCCGCGTTTGAGGAGCGAGAGCCCCATCCGGGGTGCTTACAGTTTAGATCTCCGGCAATCACAGTCGGCTCCTCTGATAGGAGCCTATGGATGTCGGAGATATCTAAACGCGACCCCGGAGGTTTGTATGCCGCGAAAAGGCGTGTACGGTGGGACCCGAGGAGCAATTCTATGCCCAGGGCGAATAATGAAGAGACCGCAGGGGGGGGGAGGAGCTGATGCAGGAACCTTCTGCCGACTAAGACGGCGAGGCCTCGACACACACGCTCGCCCCCCAGAAAGTCCTGGCGGTAGACGTGGAATCCGGGGGCATTGAAGCGGTCCTGAGGGGACAGGAGGGTCTCGCTCAACAAGGCAACGTCCACCTCATACTCCCGAAGGAGATGGCGGATCAAGGTCACCTTGCCGCGGACCCCCCGGACGTTCCAATGGACGACCTTTAATGAAATTGGGGCGTGGGGATCCATAGAGATATTAATTGGGAAATGAGGGTGGCCCCCTCCGGGAGGGCCTTCAGTAGGGTTTGGAGGATTTCATCCCCGGCCATGATTTTGTTGAAAGTATCTAAGGCCAGGGAGAGCAAAGCTTGAAGGAGCTGGGCCGTGGTCCTGGGGGACTCACGCCTTTGAGAGAGTGGGGGGGCACGCGGGGGCCGGGTGGCGGTTTTAACTGCCGGGTTAGCAGGCTCAGTGCTGACCTCGGTCACTTCGGTAGTGATAGTGGCCGGTTTGGGAGCACGGGCTGCGCGGGATGGGCGGGGGGGGCGCGGGGTGCGCTGAGGTAAGGGGGAGGGGGCCGGTATGTCGGCGGCGGTTTGGGGCAGTGGGAGCGCTAAAGGCTCAAACTCTGAGTCCGTGGCAGCCGCAGAAGTGGCTCTGGACTTGGGGGCCTTCTTCTTCTTTCTTCTCGCCTTCCGAGCAGCAGGGGCGGGGGTGGCGGAAGGAGCGAGGCGGGGGGTTGGTTCATTGGCCTCTGCCATGAGTGAGGTGGCGGTAGGCGGAGGGGGGGGGACCTCTTGGTCCGGAATGGGGGGGTCATTTGTTGACCTAAGGGGGGCGGTACGGGTTTCCCTAGAGGTGCGTGCAATGGGCCCCGCATTTCGATTTCGCTTCTCTTTGAGGAAGACGGGACAGTTTTTACTATTCGCCGGATGGGCTCCCTTACAATTCGCACAGGTGGGCTCGTCGGAAATGGGGCGGGGGCAGTCTTTGGCGGCGTGCTCCTCGGCACACCTTACACAAACTAAGGGGCGGTGGCAATTTTTACTGGAGTGCCTAAATAGTTGGCACCGGTGGCACTGAGCGGGACCGCTCTTACCTCTCCAGGCTTCGACCCTGATACCCGGCATATTCAGAAGCTCTGTTATCTGATAAATTCCGGGTACCAGATTCGGAGATCTTTTGAGCAGGGCAAAATAAACACACCCGGGGCGGTCCTTACGGGCGAGGATACGGGACACGTGCTCAGTCTCGTACCCTAGGTTATTTAATTCGGCGGCGAGCTCCTCCGTCGGTGTATTTGTAGGTAGGCCGTATATACCCACCTTTAATCCACGGTCCTGGGGGAGGGCGTAGGAAAACCAGCTGACCTGCTCCGTTCCGGTAAGTTCAGCTAGGTATTTTTGTACGCACCTGTATTCTCTTTCCCCTTGGGGGGAGAATTTGACGCCTAGGCCTAGAGGTTTTGCAGAGGGGGCGTGTCCTAGGAGTTCTCTAAGACGTCGGAAATGCCCGGTCCAATTGTCCATCTTCTCCACGATAATTGGAGGGCACCGGGGGACTGGTTTCGGCGGCGGCGAAGTCGCGTTCGCTGCGGGGGTGACGGAGGTTACCGTGGTCACTTCCATCGGTGAGGGGGCCCTCGATGTAGAGGCCACGGGAGATCCGGTCGGGGCAGCGGTGGTCGCTGCGGCGTACGTGATCGGACGGTCAGCGCGTTTGGCAGGAGGCGAGACGTCGGAGGACACCTCCTGACGTTGCCGTTTGGTAACCTGCACGGGCGGAGCAGGGGGTGGGGGCATGGTGCTCGACGAGGGAGCCGGTACGGGGGCCCTCGGAGCGAGAACACTTACCCCTCTTTGCTCCTCTTCCGGCGGGGAGGCCGGCGAGGGGGGGGCGAGCTGCGGGCTCGCAGTAGATGATCTAGGCGGTGGGCGTGGGGTGCTCACCTCCTCGGTGCGGCGCATGGGGCGCGGCGGAGAAGCCGAACCCTTGTCGGCTGAGCGATGCGGGGGCCCGGACTCGCGGCGGGTCGCCGTCGGAAGGCATTGGGGCGGGGGGGTGTCAGTACACCCCCGCGAGAATGCCGAGGACGGCCCGGGGCGAGCGGTATCCTTGCCGCTCAAGCTGGGCTCGGTGGCTGACAGATATGCGCGCTCAGATGTGCGCGAGCTGGACCTCGATGAGGCGGAGCTACGCGACGCTCCAGAGCTGGCGCGAGAATGGCTGGGGTGGTCGCGGCTATGTGGCCGCGAACCACGGTCGGCCATGGTGACGGGGCACTATATTAGCGTCCACCGTGATTAGGGGACATGTTCACAATGACACAGCACTATAGAGACATGTACGTAGGCACAAACACAAAAAGGTATTCACATGACACAGGTAACACTAAACACACAACACGTATTTAGCGTCTAAGTAGTCACAATAAGTGTACGTACTTGCACGGTGGAAAAAGAGAGGCTGTCTCCCCGTGACCCGACGTTGGAAACAAGTTTCCAACGGAAGGCCAAAGGCAGTGCAACCCCTCAGCAAGGCGGCAATCCGCTCGTTATTCTAACGAATGACGAGTGGATTGACGGTCGCGAGTGGGGTATAACGGCACTGCACAAGGGGCGGGTCGGCACGGGCGTGGAGTGAGAGGGACACTCGACACGTTCTGAGCGGGACGGCACTACCGCGGAGTGAGCGAGTCACTACGACGCGGATAACGCGAGACGGCACGAGAACGCGGAGCAACCGAGATAGCACTAGCACGCACGAGAGACAGGACGATCCGGTCGGTCGGTCGGTGAATCACCGATTTTGTGAAATCGCTTATAGTCACTTTGCTCGCTTGGGGTCGTCGAGCGGCGTAATCGTGTCCCTTTCGACCAATAGCGTGCAAGAATGTCGCGTTGGCCGAGTCGGCTCGATATTATGCCTCTTTCTAAGCGACGGTCCCTTTTTATCCTCGGGTTTTTTTTTTTTTTTTTTTTTTTTTTTTAATCCTGTGTAACAATCGTAATAATATTATTTATTTATTTATTTACTACCCCCTAGACCCTAGGTTATGTACTGGTTTTGTATGTTTCACCCCCCCCCCCCCCCCCTTCCCCCTCCCCCCTCCCCCCTACGTTGTTTCGTCATTAGGTTAGGTTTGTAGTAGGTTTGTTTTGTACAGGTAGTTTTATTTATACACACAATATGTCGAATGGTGCTCTTAGTTTGTAATTGTAAATTCAGTCGGATCAGGTTTGGTTTAGGTTACTGATTAGATGGCTGGATAGAAGGTTAGGTTAAAGGTTTAAGGTTAAGACCACCCACCCGCCCTGTCCGCGATTGTACTGTTATTTATAACTAGGATGTTTACAATTTTATTGTCCCCCCCCCCCCCCCCCCCTCAGGGAAAACAATTTTTTTTTTTTTATAACCGTATTAAAATTAACATTTTGTAATCATGAATATTCATTCGTTCACGAAGTACGAACGAAACGGAACCGAGTAATATTGTTTAATCTAATATTATAGATCAACAACAAAAACATACTTGATAGCAGGTTCATAGATGTATATTGTGGCCCTGAAAAGGGCCTTTTAAGAAGTAGTAACCCACAATACATTAACACAATGTTAATATTGTGATTACTATCAATATAATTTTGTATTATTATAATACACTACACATTTTATGCCTTCTTCTCGGTCTTCTTGGGCAAAAGAACGGCCTGAATGTTAGGCAAGACACCACCCTGCGCGATCGTGACGCCGGAGAGTAGTTTATTCAATTCCTCGTCATTTCGGATCGCCAGCTGGAGATGTCTAGGTATGATTCTGGTCTTCTTGTTGTCGCGAGCCGCGTTACCGGCCAACTCGAGAACTTCAGCGGCCAAGTATTCCATCACGGCCGCGAGGTACACCGGCGCTCCGGCACCGACGCGCTCGGCATAGTTGCCTTTCCTCAGCAGCCTATGAATACGCCCGACAGGGAACTGGAGTCCGGCGCGGTTCGAACGGGACTTTGCCTTGCCCTTCACTTTTCCACCTTTGCCACGTCCGGACATGTTGACAAACAACAAACAAAATTCGCGTAAAACTGATACGTACTAAGACGACGTGCGCGTCGTACCGAGTTCGGATGAATAATGAAATTCGGCCGCGATTTTCACCGATGTTATGCGGCGATGCGAGTGGGGATGTGGCGGTGCTGTGTCGCTACACGTTCGACGAAACGAAAGAGAGGCACGAACGAAAATATAAGGAGGGAATAGGACAGCGATGTAATGGGAAGCGTGCGTATAAAAGAGACATAAGAATGTTGTTGCCTACGACTTCGTACGCGCTAAAAGGATCCCACGGGAACCGTACTTTTTATTGAAGGAAAAAAAAAGAAAAAAAAAAAAAAAAAAAGTATGTGTGTATGTATGTATGTATGTATGTATGTATGCATGTATGTATGCATGCATGTATGTATGCATGTATGTATGCATGTATGTATGCATGTATGTATGCATGCATTCATGTATGTATTTATGTATGTTTGAATGTATACATGTGTGCATATTACGGCATAATATTATTGTATTATATCAAATGTTTATAAATATTATTATTGCACATTGGGATTCTGTCTAGGAGGAGTCTTAGATATAATCACGTTATTCGCCCGATTCGTAAAATTGAAACAATACGTTCACAACCAACTCTCAATCCAGTTGGTTGGATGGTTAATAGAGTCGTATGCAGGAATGATATGTTAGCCCTGAAAAGGGCTTTTTATTATCAACGTGTAGGCGGCAGCTGCAGCGGCTATAATATAATATAATATTGTATACACGAACGCACGCACCACGGCACCACAACGTGTGACCTTCCGGTACCCATCTGTATCGTTGTAACACTCACTCTTACTTTTTGGCGGCGGAGGTTGCCTTCTTTGCGGCCGGTTTCGACTTGGGAGCGGCCTTCTTCGGCTTGGGTGCTTTTGGCTTCTTGGTGGGTGGTTTCGCAGACTTTTTGGCCTTCGAAGCGGCACCGCCGGCGGCCGCCTTCGATTTGGACGGAGACGCCGACGACGCCTTCTTGGCGGACGCCGCGGGAGTCTTCTTCTTGGCGGCGGCGGCGGCGGCTTTCTTGTCCCTGGCCGTAGCCGAAGCCGATTTGCCGCCCTTCGACGGAGAACCCGTAGACGAGGATGCGGCGGATGCGGCCTTCCTGCCGCCCTTCGCCGCGGCGGATTTCTTGCTCTTAGCGGCCGCCGCAGATGAAGCGGCGCTTTTAGCGGCGGATTTCTTCGCGGCCTCCGGTTTCTTAGCGGACGACGACTTCGATTCGAGTTTGAACGAACCGGACGCACCCTTACCTTTGGTCTGTATCAACGTACCGGATTCAACGGCGCTCTTCAGATATTTCCTGATGAACGGTGCCAATTTTTCCGCGTCCACTTTATATTGAGAAGATATGTACTTTTTGATAGCCTGAAGCGAGGATCCGCTCCTCTCTTTCAACTCTTTGATGGCGCTGTTCACCATTTCCGACGTTTTAGGGTGGGTGGGTTTAGGTTTTGGCTTCTTCGCAGCACCGGATGCGGCGGCCTTCGGTTTCTTAGCGGGCGTCGCCGGGGCGGGTGCTTCTGTTGCAACTGCGGTGTCGGCCATTATAATTATTGATGATTTTATTATAATATTATTCAACGCGACACTTTAATTAATATACTACGAACGAACGACGAACGACGAACGACGAACGAACAAACACGAGTACGCGTGCGCTACGACAAGTTATAGCACGAATCACGAGAGATGATTTCGAGTTTCGCTCTAGAGGTCGCTAGTGGAAGGTGGACGTCGGCAATGCCGTATAGAGAGCCCCTTTGTCACTAAACATTTTCTCCTACGGAGACTTGATACTTTTCACTAGCCGACATTCAAGAATGTTCATTTTATAAAATATTTGTTACAGTAGTTATATTTTTTAATGACAATAACGGCAACTCATAAGATAAACTCGTCCAAGAGAAGCGCATAATCTACTTATGCGTGCGTATTATCGAACTGCGAACGTTTGAAATGCATAGTGTGGTACGCGCGTACCTAGTGTTCGCTTTAAATGTTATTTTTCTTTATAAAATCAATTCCATGACATTGTTTGATCAAACAATACGAAAGTGTATTATTCTAATTATGTCCTGACAATAAAATATGCTCACGGCGGACCTCCGTTTACGATTTCGTGGTGCGTTAAGTGGACCGTCGTAAAACACACCACCGTGCATCTGTCCGAGGTGTAGATGTTATACTCCTTCGCAATTTATAAAAATGTTAACACTGACCAATCGTCCTGTCTCTCGTGTGTGCTAGTGCGTTCCTGCTCACTCCGCGTTTTCGTGCCGTCCCGTTCTATCCGCGTCGTAGTGACTCGCTCACTCCGCGGTAGTGCCGTCCCGCTCGGAACGTGTCGAGTGACTCGCTCACTCCACGCTCGTGTCGACCCGCCCCTAAGTGCAGTGCCGTTATACCCCATTCGCGATCGTCAATCTTCTCGTTATTCGTAAGAATAGCGAGCGGATTGCCGCCTTGCTGAGGGGTTGCACTACCTTTGACCTTCCGTTGGAAACTTGTTTCCAACGTCGGGTCACGGGGAGACAGCCTCTCCTTATCACCGTGCAAGTACGTACACTTATAGTGACTACTTAGACACTAAATACGTGTTGTGTGTTTAGTGTTACCTGTGTTGTGTGAAGACCTATCGTGTGACTGTGAGTACTTTATTATTAATTGTTTTGAATTCGTGTACATTTATGCTAGTGTCGTTATAATAGACATTGCAAGTATGTCCCTAAAATACGGTGGACGCTAAACTAGTGCCCCGACACCATGGCCGACCGTGGTTCACGGCCACATAGCCGTGACCGCCCCAGCCACTCCCGCGCCAGCTCCGGTGCGTCGCGTAGCGCCACCTCATCGAGGTCGAGCTCGCGTACGTCCGAGCGCGCGTACCTCGCAGCCACCGAGCCCAGCTTGAGCGGCAAGGATACCGCTCGCCCCGGGCCGTCTTCGGCATTCTCGCGGGGGTGTACTGACACCCCCCCGCCCCAATGCCTTCCGACGGCGACCCGCCGCGAGTCTGGGCCGCCGCACCGCCCAGCCGATAAGGGTTCGGCCTCTCCGCCGCGCCCTGTGCGCCGAACCGAGGAGGTGAGCGCCCCGCGCCCATCGCCTACACCATCCACCGCGAGCTCACAGCTCGCCCTCCCCTCGCCGGCCTCCCCGCCCGAAGAGGATCAAAGAGGGGTGAGTGTGCCTGCTCCGAGGGCCTCCGTACCGGCTCCCTCGTCGAGCACCATGCCCCCGCCCCCCGCCCCGCCCGTGCAGGTAACCAAGAGACAGCGGCAGGAGGTGTCCTCTGATGTCTCGCCGCCTGCCAAACGCGCTGACCGCCCGGCCACCTACGCAGCAGCGACTACTGCTGCCCCCACCGCAACTCCACCGGCCCCAACCTCGAGGGCCGCATCGCCGATGGACATAACCACGGCAACAACCGCGGCACCATCGCGGAATGTGACTTCGCCACCGCCTCCCCCCGCACCCCGCTGCCCGCCACTCATCGTGGAAAAGCTGGAGGACTGGGTGAGGCATTTCAGCAACCTTGCGGAGCTCCTCGGCCACCCCCCCAACGCGAAGCCGCTGGGATTAGGGGTCAAATTTACCCCTGGAGGGGAAAAAGAATACCGTGTCGTCCAAAAATACCTGGACGACCTGAGCAAGACCGAGCACGTAAGCTGGTACTCTTACGCGCTACCGCAGGACCGTGGACTTAAGGTAGGTATCCGCGGCCTGCCGGTCAACACTCCCACCGATGCCATTGCCGCCGCACTCGAAAAGAAGGGTTACGAAGTCGAGTACGTGTCCCGGATCCTGGCCAGGAAGGACCGCCCCGGCTGCGTATACTTCGTGCTGTTGAAGCGTACCCCGGACCTGCTCCCCGGGATCTACCAACTTACGGAGCTTCTTCACATGCCAGGTATTAGGGTGGAAGCCTGGCGTGGCAAGGACGGCCCCGCCCAATGTCATCGCTGCCAGCAGTTCCGACACTCCAGCCGGAACTGCCACCGTAGGCTGGCGTGCGTCAGGTGCGGCGAAGAGCACCGCGCAGCTGACTGCCCCCGCCCACACACCGAGCAGCCCACCTGCGTCAATTGCCAAGGGGCCCACCCGGCTAATAGCAAACTCTGCCCGGTTTATAAACGGGAGTCCCGGAACCCCCGGAACCGCCGCGCAGGACCCACTGCCCGCACTTACCGCGCTCCCCGGGTAAGTCATGACCCTCCCATTACGGAGAAAGAGGTCCCCCCCCCGCCGCCTACGGCCACATCTCTTATGGCCGAGGCCAACGCCCCTACCCCCCGTCCCGCGTCATCCACAGTCCCCACCCCTTCTGTACGGAAGAAGAGGATTAGGATGAGGACGAAGAAGAAGGGCCCCATGTCCGGAGCCACCTCTGCGGCAGCAACGGACTCGGAATACGAGCCCCTCGCGCTTCCGCTCCCTAAGGCCGATGCCACCTTGTCGCCCCCCCCCCTACCCCAGCGCGTCCCGCGCCCCCCGCGCACCTCTCGTGCCTCGCGCAAGGTTCCGGCGGCCACTACAACTACCGAAGTGGCCGAGGTCGTTACCGAGCCCGCCAATCCAGCAGCAGCTGCCGCCACCCTGCCAGCAATTGCCCCACCGCTTTCTCAGCGTCGCCCCAGGAGAGAGGCCCCCGAGGCCCCTGAATCCACCGCCGAGCTAATTCACGCTCTCTTCTCCCTGGCCATGGATATATTTTCCAAAATCCAGGCCGGGGAAGACATTTTTACTACCCTTTTGTCGGCCCTCCCTGAAGGGGCCTCCCTCGCCACGAAATTAATCTCTAAATGGCTTCCCACGCCCCATCCTCGCTAAAGATTATCCACTGGAACGTCCGAGGGGTCCGCGGAAAAATGGCTCCGATCCGTCATCTCCTCAGGGAACAGGAGATTGACATCGCGCTCTTAAGCGAAACCCATCTCTCCCCCTCGGACCGATTTCATGCTCCTGGGTACATCGTTTACCGCCAGGACTATCTCGGCGGAGCGATAGCGTGTAGAGGCCTTGCTGTCTTGGTCGGCAGGAGGATCCTCCACCAACTCCTCCCAACCCCCTCGGTGTCTTCCCTTTATGCGCTGGGCATCGAAGTGGCACTCGGCACCCACCGCACCCGCATATTCGCGTGCTACAAGCCCCCGGGGTCACATTTAGATATCTCCGACATCCACAGGCTCATATCAGATGAGCCGACTGTGATTGCCGGAGATCTAAATTGTAAGCACCCCGAGTGGGGCTCCCGCGCGCCAAATGCGGACGGTAGACGACTCCATGCCGACTCCGTACGAGTTGGGTACACGGTGGTGGGTACTTACACCCCCACCCACTACCCTGAGAGCCCCTCGTACTCCCCTGACGTCCTGGACGTGGCAATCGTCCATCGCATCGCAGGCGACCTTCACCAGGAGGTACTCGACGTGGCTCATGGCTCCGACCATCTCCCGGTCCTGGCCACCATCCGAGCCTCCCCGGTTAGTGTCCCTCCCCTCCCCTCATACCCAGTCCGAGATTGGGACGCCTTTTCCTTGCAGCTGCACGAGAACACTCCAAATTTCCCGGTGAACTCTGCCGAAACCGTCGAAGCCATGACGGAGCAGCTCACCGGGGCGATTGCAGCTGCAATGGATGCGGCTACCCAGCCGCCCACCCACCGCCAATACATGCGGCCCCCGTTACCTCGCCACTTAGCGAACCTGATCGCCGACAAGAGGCGCCTGCGACGACGATGGCAACTCACCCGATGCCCAGCGTTGAAGACGCAGCTCAACCGCCTCACCGCTGAGGTAAGATCTAAGCTAGAGCTCCTCAGTGCGGAAAACTGGACCCGACGCATCCAGGAGGCGGGTGAGGACTGGCCCTCCCTACACCGTTTTTGCCGCAGTCTTACCAGAGCCACTGCCCCTGTTTACCCCCTGCTCCACCCGGATGGTAATTTAAGGTACCGTGCAGAGGATAGAGCAGAGATTCATGCTGAACACCTCGAGCGCCAATTTTCACCACTGCCAACGACCGCAACGGACCACGCCCGAACGGTCTCCGAGGAGGTAAAGGTATTCCTACTCTCTCCCTCCTCCCCCCCCTCCTTCTCCTTCTCTCCGAGGGAAGTGCAGAAGGTGATCGCACGTCTTAAACCCAAGAAGGCCCCCGGAGCAGATGGTATTCCCAACTCTGCCCTTCGTCATCTCCCCTTCAGGACGGTGGCCGCCCTGACCCGTCTTTTCAACGGAATCGTCAGGACCGGACACTTTCCCACCACCTGGAAATTGGGGATAATTACCACCATCCCCAAACCCCATAAGAACCTGAGAAGGGCAGAGGGCTACCGCCCCATCACCCTCCTCTCAACCATTTCAAAAACCTTTGAAGTCCTTCTCCTCAAGCACCTTGCTCCTCACCTCCCTCCTCGCAAGGACCAATTCGGCTTCCGGTCGGAGCTGAGCACCACTCTTCAGCTGGTAAGGGTCATCCACCACTTGTCCGTTGCGGCCAACAAGAAAGAATCCTCGGTCGCAGTCTTCCTCGACATGGAAAAGGCGTTCGACTGTGTTTGGCATGAAGGTCTGCTCTTCAAGCTCATCCGAGCCAACGTCCCACCCCCTCTGGTAAGACTTATGGCATCTTTTCTCTCCGGCCGCACCTTCAGGGTGCGTGTCGACGGCGTTCTCTCCAGCGAGCGTCCCATCACCGCCGGCGTACCTCAAGGCAGCGTGCTCTCGCCAAGCATGTACAACTTCTACGCCAGCGACGTGCCAAAGGACCCGGGTACAACCGCAGCGCTATACGCAGATGACACGGCGTTCATCTCCACCTCGCTAACGCCCGATCATGCCGCCCTGAAACTTCAGAGGACGCTGGACCTTCTCCCTGACTGGCTGAGCAACTGGCGACTGTCTGTAAACGCAGGTAAGTCCCAGGCGCTCGCCGTCACCACGAGAACGGGATTCCCAGCTCCTCTGAAGATCGGAGACGCCGAGATACCATGGGGAAGAACGGCGAAATATCTAGGTGTCATCATAGATCGCCGTCTCTCCATGGTCGCCCAACGCCAGCATGCAGTGGCGAAGGCCAAATCGGCCACCGCGCAACTGCACTCCGCCTTCTCTTCTCCTCAGATCCCCCTCAACATGCGGACGGCCTTGTATAACACTTACATTAGGTCCCGCCTCACCTACGCAGCACCTGCGTGGCATCATCTGCTCTCTGCACCCCAGAAGAGGACGCTGCAGAGAGCCCAGAACCGGGTGCTGCGCTACATTGCGGGCGCCCCCTGGTACGTCCGCAACTCCACCATCGAGAGGGATCTTAGGATGGAGAGCGTGGAGGCCTTCGTGGCCCGACTCGCCACCAACATGTTCGCGCGAGCGGATGCCTCGCGTCTCGTCGAGCTGACCGACTTGGCGCCGTGGCACGCCCGCCCGCCCGACCGCCACATCCTGCCGAGGGACGCTGTCCCGCCGGCAGCCCCATCGGACCCCCGCCACCCCCGAAGAGGAGGAGCCCGGGCGCAATGATGTGCCCCCCCCACCCCAGAAGAGGAGGAGTCCAGGCGCAATGGCGCGCCCGAACACCGCCCTCGAAGAGGAGGAGTCCCGGCGCATTGACATGCGCCACACCGAGGCGCCTGTACAGGCGCTCCACCTTCGCGGGATCACAATCCCCCCCCGCTCCTTTCCATACACCGGTAGAAACCCAAACCTGCCGGTGTAAACTTCAATAAATCGTCTGGGGCCTGTCGGAGTGGCAGCCCTCTTGCCACCCCGTCGCCTCCTTGACGCACCTTCCCCCTGACAAATAAAGTCGGGGCCCGGAAGTCTTTCCCCTTCGACTTCCCCCCTTTCCCCAGGTCGTTCGCGTCCGCGGTCCGGTAAACGCGGCGCGTAAGGGAGTGGAACCACACACGTTTCCCGGCCCCTGGGTCGGGACCCCCACGCGCCGCTTGGAGCCGACCGCCGGTTTCGGTTGGGCCTGGATTGGCATGTCGTCACTCCCTTGCTGTTGTCGGCTGCCCTACCATGGGTTTTCCCCGCGTTCTGCCGCGGGGGGTCTTCCCAAAAACCTGACTCTTTGCGCCCAGTACTCGTACTGGGCGCGTCATCCCAATTAGAGGGGCTATGCCCCTGACGTTGGTAATCCGCCAAGGCCCTTTTCAGGGGCCCGGCGTCGAGCTGAGAAGAGTCTCCTTCTCTCAAAAATGTTAAATATTCTATTTGAATAAATAGATATATTTTTTATAAATATGATACACTTTATAAAACAATAACAGTAATTCAATCTTAATGTCGTGAAAATGTATAATATTTAAATTACAGTCTACCGCGTTGAATATTATATTGTAGAGTGCTCGTATAGTCGGTATAGTCAATGGAAATGGAAATTTCGCACAACAACAACAATATTTATAGTGTACGGAAAAAAAAAAAAAAAAAAAAAACGATATATATATATGTATATCTCATTATTATATCATTATTATAATAATAAAACATTCAAGTTCATTGTGCACCAATTATTATTAAATGCAATATTAAGAGTCGACACGTCTCTATGATGTTATTGTGCCTATATTTTATAACCTATCTATCAAAGGCAAACTTCGTAATAATAATAATAAAACATGATGATTATGATACATAATATAATATAATAATGATATTTTTTTTTTTTACATACCTACGTCAGTATAAAACGTGTATTAAAATTTACGTAGGTAGGTATCGAATGAATCTCTTAAGATGGACCATCAGTTTTGAAGTCTTTGGGACCACTGGACAATAGTAGTGTAACACAGCAAGTAAACTTAAAAATACGTTGATCTATTTCATGAAACTAAGATCACACGTCTTGTACATAAATAATATTATTATTATCATATTATGTACTACGTGAGACGTACAGATAGTTTTGCGGCCCTGAAAAGGGCCTTTTTATAATAACTTGAATTATTTTATATGCGATTAACGATCGTTTTAAGCTGTTGTTGTTGGTGTTGTTGGTGTTGTTGGTGTTGTCGTCGTCAGTTCAATAATTATTATTATATAAACTAACACACAACACGCACATAAAATAATAATAAGTACACAATGTGTGCACCACCACAGATTTAACCGCCAAAACCGTACAGAGTGCGGCCCTGACGTTTAAGAGCGTAGACGACATCCATAGCGGTGACGGTCTTCCTCTTGGCGTGCTCGGTGTATGTGACTGCATCGCGGATCACATTCTCCAAGAACACCTTCAATACACCGCGAGTCTCTTCGTATATCAGACCGCTGATACGCTTCACGCCACCCCTGCGCGCCAAACGACGGATAGCCGGCTTCGTAATACCTTGGATGTTATCACGAAGAACCTTCCTGTGCCGCTTGGCTCCTCCTTTTCCCAAACCTTTACCTCCCTTACCGCGACCGGTCATCTTGACGACGGACAACCACAGATGATGATGATAATAATAATAAAGAAAAGAACGAACGCGCGCGCACGTCCGCTCACCACAAACTGTAGAGACTGAATAACTGCCACGAATTTTTTTTTTTTTTTTTTTTTTTTCGAACGGGTCTATGCTAAGGGTCGGGTTAAGACCGCTGTAGCTAAGTCGGACTATAACTAGCCTGGTGGCTAGTTTGTTTGGTGGTAGACGATGGGAGGGTTTGACCCTCCCTAACATCACCCGGGTGATGTTCAAACCGGATATTGGGGACAGCTACGGATTAGAAGCTATTATTTTGACAGGGGAGACGCGGGTCTCTCCTGCTGAGGGGTCCGACCCCTTCCTCACTCGCTGATGAGTGAGGTTGCTCGCGCGCGGTAGCAGAGACTAGCGGCGTGCGAGTTATCGCGATAGAGGAGCTCTCGATTTGATCGATATCGGTACTGAGAGGGCCGTCCCTCTCCCCTTCCGCGTACGGTCGGGATGACTCGCGCGCGTAAGTCCTAATGTCTATGAGGTTCGCGGTATTGGTAGAGCTCTCTATATCAATATCGCGGTCGCGGACACTATTTAGGAGTGTACCTAGACTACTGGGATGCGAACTCGAACTCGGGTTCGGGTCCGATCCCGTGTTAGGGTCGGTCTGTACGTCTGTACGTGTTGTCGTGTCGGATGTGGGACCTCGGGGTAGGCGCCGGCGTCGACCCCGGTGCAATGCTAGCGACGCGGGTGCGTGTGATTTGTGTTTACGTAACTGTACACAGTACGTTACGTATTTTGTGATCGGGTCAACGGGATCGGCTAAGATATGCTTAGGCCGTTTGTGCGGGTGTCGGAAAGTCAGTGCGTCGTGGTTGTAGTCCAGTGCCTTTTTTATAAGGGGGTTTGGGTGGTTTTTGCCTTTATCAAGGAATCTCTCTACGAGTTCCTTGATATAGGCTTTAATGGTGACTAGTTCGCAGTCCCTATGCAAGTCGATGTTACGCATGTACCAGGGGGCGCCTGTTGCCATGCGTAGAAACCGGTTCTGGACTCTTTGCAAGCGGTCCATTTGAGACTCGCTTATCTGTGCGAAGGAGACGCACGCATAAGTGAGTATCGTTCTGATGCAAACCTTATACAATGTAAGCTTATGTCTTAAGGACATTTTGCTTCGCGAATTAAGTAGCGGATATAATTTGTAGAGTACAAATTTCGCTTTACGCAGTGTGTTGCTGATGTGACTCGAAAACGTCATCGACTTGCCTAGTACTACGCCTAAATATTTGACCTGAGAGACCTCAGGGATAATGTTGCCGTGCAGGCTAATAGGGCTCATTACTTTACGGGGGCACTTACGCCCCGCTGATTTATTACCATTGAATTGAATGGCGTGACTTTTATCGGGATTGACTTCTATTCTCCACTTGGAGAACCAATTACCGAGAGCGGTAACTGACTCCTGGAGGACTTTAGACGCGGTACGGGCTCGTGTGTTTGAATAATAAAGGGCTGTGTCGTCCGCGAACATAGCTAATTGCACCTTAGCGTGTTTGGGGATGTCACTAGTGTACAGGTTATATAGGGAGGGCGAGAGGACCGAGCCCTGCGGTACTCCCGCCTCCATATATCTTGGCGACGACAGTGCGCCTTCTACGCGGAAATGAAATTTACGATTTTTTAAAAAGTTACTAATTAGTAAGACGAGATAATCGGGTATTTCCATTTGATAGAGTTTGTATAACAGTCCGTTATGCCAAATTTTATCAAAAGCTTTTGCAATGTCAAAGAATACGGCGCATGTCGTCTTCCTGTCGTTTTTGCTAGATAATATGTACTCCGTTAAGCGGTGTACTTGAGCGGGACAGCTGTGCATTTCGCGGAAGGCGAACTGCTCGTCTGGAAGGAGTTTTTTGTCGGTTATGACGTCATTAAGGCGCCTTTTAATAACTCTTTCGTAGACTTTACCTAGGGAGCTAATGAGACTTATTGGACGGTAGCTACCAGGCACCTTCCGGGGTTTCCCCGGTTTGTGGATACCTATGACAATAGCTACTTTCCAAATGTCTGGAAATGAACATCCTACTAAGAGGGCGTTAAAGATGTTCACTAGGAGTTGAATTAGCTCGGACGGTAACATTTTAAGTGTTTTGTTTGAAATACCGTCGAGGCCTGGGGCCTTTTTGGCATTCATACACTTAATAATGTCACTGACCTCCTCCGAGTCCACCATCCTCACCCTGTCTACGTCAGGTGGCCTCGAGAGTCGGCTGTTGACCTCGCTATTAACTAAGCTAAGGTGCACGGGATCAATCGGGAGAGTACTCGGCCGGCACTGTTGTTCGAAATTATCAGCTAGGCACTCGGCCTTGTCAATGTCTTCGAATGCAGGAGGACGGTTAGGTCTATCTAACGGAGGCATGTCGCTCTCCGTGTTGTTTTTGAGGGCCTTCGCGAGTGGCCAGTACGCCACGTGAGACGGTTCTAAATCACTGAGAAGTCGATCCCAACTCTCGGCTTTGTGCTGTTTGATTTTAAACTTAACTTCCCTCTCGTAGTGACGGAGGGCTTTCCTCCACTCTTCCGACGGGTAGCGATCATATGTGCGCTTAGCCGCATTTCGGAGTCTGATGGACTCCCTTATGTCCTCAGGGAGGGGCCAACGGCCCTTGGGGGTCGTTGGCACCTCCCTAGATGAGTTCTCTATGGTCGCTACCAGGTGATCGGTCAAGTGGGAGGCGGCCTCTATGGCTGTCTCTTTACTATCTATAATATCGGGGATTTTATCTAAGTGGCTAGAATGAAGGACTTTAATGTTCTCCGCTAGTGATTTATAATCTATTATCTTCCTAGTACTAGAATTATTGGGGTTAAGACTACCGAGTGTAATCATAACCGGTCTGTGGTCTGAGTTAAGCTCGTGGAGAGTCTCAATATTGATATTGAGAGAAACATTTTTAACTAAGGCTATGTCTATCGTACTAGGATCGCGTATGACACCGTTGATGTTTTCATTGGTGTCATAGCGAGTGGGGTCGGTGGGGGCTAATAGTGCAAAATTTAAAGTGTCGGTTAAATTACAAAGGATGGTGCCGTTTCTATTGTTATGAACATTGCCCCACTCGGTGTGTTTGCAATTAAAGTCACCGGCAATGATGACAGCGTTACCTAAATTGAATAGCGCCTGTAGGTCGCTTGAATGGAGTTCTTTGTTGCACGCTAAGTACGCGCTTACTATAACAATGGGTCCGTGGCCGGACATACTAATATGGCAAACAGATGTTTCTAAAGTTAACAATGGCGGTGGCTCTAGTGGAATACAATGTAGTGATTTTTTATAGTAGATAAGAGTACCTCCGAGTCGGGATCGAGTTCTATCGTTTCTGACTATTTTGTAGTTAGCTATTTTAGGGCTCCTCATGCTAGGTTTTAAGAAAGTCTCCTGCACTAGAAGAATATCGACATTTTGGCTGCTTACAAAATCGCGAATTTCGCTAATGTTATTCCTAATGCCGTTCGTATTGAACGACACTACGCGTAACGAGTGCGGCTTTGTCCTTCCCGAGGGCTCCATTAATTACCGTTTGTGGAGAGGGCCTTGATCTGACGGATCAAGACCTGATGGTCTGACAAAGCTTGGATGCGGTCTGTGGCCGAACCTTTTAGCTTTGTCGCTAAAATAGAAAGCTCCATCGGGTCAATAGGCCCGATGTTGCTTAAAAACTGCTGGACGAAAGAGAGGTCTGCAGTGAAGCTGGGAGTCGGAGGGGGCGTGGCCTTAGGCGCTACGGGCGCGGAGGGCATGGCCTTACTGGGGAGAGCGGGGAAAACCGCTAGCTCCGAACTACGTTTCTGCGCGGGCTTGAACCATGCAGATTGGGAGGGTAGGGGGGCAGCGACGAATCTCTGTTTGGGGGGGGCACTTTTAGTCTGCGGTGCACTACGCTTTTTTACTTTGGGTGCTTTTTTGCACCCTCTATAATTGGCGGGGTGTCCTTTAGACTTACAGAGAACACAGCTGGGGGGTTCGGACTCCTCAGCTGGGCTCTTACGGAGACAGTCAGAGGTGCCGTGGTCACCGAGGCACTTGACGCAACGCGGCCTAGCTTGGCAATTCCGTGCCGAGTGCCCGTAAAGTTGGCATCGGTGGCACTGGCCAGGGATGCCCCTTTTACGGGGGGGCTCGACGCGGATGCCCGTAATATGACAGACGGCTCGGATATTGAAGATATCCTTGCCCTCTGGTGTAAGAGGGAGGGTTACTAGTACCATATTGTACTCGTGTTTTTTTATAGGGTGGTACATGCGATGTACCTCTAAGGCGGGAAAACCTTGGGACTGGATGTCCATGAGTACCTCTTTTGTGGAGAGGCACTTATCGACTCCTGTAATGACGACGCGCAGAAGGCGCTCGTCTTCAAGGGCATAGGTATGGTAGCCTATGTTCTTTGCGCGTAAGAACGCGGTGAGGAGGCGGTGGTCCTCCGACGATTTAACTTGCACTTTGATCCCTATGGGGGTCGTGTGCGCAGAAGAGTAACGAAGCTTTTGCTCGTTTATTGCCGCAGAAATTATATTCCATTTGGCCTTCTCCTGTATGATTACAGGAGGGGGCATTTTTGGCGTACGGACGGCCTGAGGGGCCTGGGAGGCCTGAGGGGCCTGGGAGGCCTGAGGGGCCAGGGAGGCCTGAGATGCCGGAAGGGCCTGGGAGGCTAGCGGAGCCTGGGTGGCCAGAGGGGCCTGGGAGGCCAGAGGGGCCGTCGAGGTAACGGGGGTCGCGGAGCCATGAGCCTGCACGGTTTTTCTATTTTTGCGGACCGATTTGGTCGGGGAAGATAAGACTGGAGAGGAGGTGCCTTCTGGGCGCTTCCTCTTCTTCGTCTTCTTGTATCTGACGGTAGTGAACTCGCCTTGTTCACTACGGTCGGTTTCTTGCTCTGAGCAAGACATCTCTGAAGGAGATGATAAGGCCTCTGTTTCGGCCGGGATTAGCGGGGCGTCGCAATCGGGCGACGCCGGTGAGTCAGCGTCATGGGCGCTCGCGAAGCGTTCCCATTTCTTCGCGGCATCAGGGAATTCGTTCTGAAGGAACGTCAGGAACTTCCTGATTAAGGCGTCGGCCATAATTAGGAAGTTTTATCCTGGTTGTGAAAGGAAATTCTGCTCTCTAATTAATATTGGGGGATACAGCCCCTCCCGGCGACCGGGAGGGGAGGTGTGTAGTGAGGAAAACTCCTCGTGTAGTGTGCCTAACCGTGTCACGGTACTTACAATTGTTCCTTGGGCGGCTGGAACTCACTCACACACTAACGTTGCGCTAAACACTAGGGCGCTAGTGTTCGCGAACGAGACGCGGCGGAGCGCGAGCAGAAGGCTCGCGCTAAGAACGAGACGGACGATGCGACCGGTCGCACGCTCGTCCTAACGCGGCGATAACTTCGCGGCGGGTGTGCGAGCAGAAGGCTCGCACTAAAAAGCGAGACGGACGATGCGAGCGGTCGCACGAATCGTCCGGTAGGCGGCGATCGCGGCGCGGCGCGAGACACGGTACGGCACGGGTCGGGCGGCAAAGGCGGTTGGGTGGCGCCTTGTCTCTTCACTCTTGAGTCTTGCCTCTTGAAGCTTGACTCTTGAGTCTTCTGTCTTCCTGTCTTCTTTCTTCCAGTGGTGCACTATTGTGAGCAATGATACTCGGATAGAGCGAGAGCGCAAATAGAGAGCGCGGGACGACGGCAACGATCGTAGCGAGCGGAGCTGTTCATCGGACGGTGTCCGAGAGCAGAATACTGACTGCCACGAATCACTGTATCCGGTTTATATAGACTTACGGAACTAGACGTTCGCTGGAAGCTAAAGAGAGATACCACCTAACAAACGGCGTTTATAATGTAAAGAAAAGAGTTGGCATGCTTTTTATTATGTACATCATGTGTATGTTACATGTAGAATAATATTTAGCTTATTAAATTTTGAAACGATTTAAACATTATTTGGTGGCGCAGAAGATTGATATTAATTTATGTTATAACACTTTACACGGCTTAAATTTAATAAGTACACTTCACAATTGTAAATGTACATAATAATATTGTACACTAAGAATAATAAAATAGACTTCCGTGTAAAGCCAAATGAAGAAATATATACCGGTGATATTATATTAATATTGTACCTACCTACCTATCTACCTACTTCTGGCACTAGGTAGGTACAAGTTGTTCTCGCAAGACCTCTACATTTTATTGTTATATTATATATTCTGACTGACTGACTGACTCTCATGAATCATGATTGTGTATGTATAACACACAACACACAACACACAACACACATATATTAATATAAAAATAATATATTAAAATAATGACGTTACGTTACGACGATTTTAAACAATATGCATATTATATTATACTATATAATATAATATAATATAATATAATATAAATGCAACAAGGACAACATTTGCGGCCCTGAAAAGGGCCTTTTTATATTATAATATTATGTATAACTTCATATCAATACTACTAAACCAGTATAGTAGCCAGTAGGCGGTAGATATAGAAATAACCCAACCACCGCCGGCAGCTACACCAGACACAGATATTATCGATAGAACACAACATCGACGATGATGACGGTTGCCGTTGTTGTTGTTGTTGTTGTTGTTGTTGTTGTTGTTGTTGTTGTTGATAATTTACGTTTAGGCACGTTCGCCGCGAATTCTGCGAGCGAGCTGTATGTCCTTAGGCATGATGGTCACACGCTTAGCATGGATAGCGCACAGGTTGGTGTCTTCGAAGAGACCGACGAGGTAGGCCTCGCTTGCCTCCTGAAGGGCCATCACAGCAGAACTCTGGAAACGCAGGTCAGTCTTAAAGTCTTGAGCGATCTCACGGACTAGACGCTGGAACGGAAGCTTGCGGATAAGCAACTCGGTACTCTTCTGGTAGCGACGAATCTCACGAAGAGCCACGGTCCCGGGCCTGTAGCGATGCGGCTTCTTGACACCGCCGGTGGCCGGTGCACTCTTGCGTGCAGCCTTGGTGGCCAACTGTTTACGCGGGGCCTTGCCTCCGGTGGACTTGCGAGCGGTCTGCTTCGTACGAGCCATGTCTGCTGCGCGCAAACAAACACACACAAACACACACAACACAACAAATCGAATTTATATTTGGACAACGAGGGACGCGCGCGCGCTACAAGGTACACGGGTCAAATGATCCAGTCGACGGTATAATGTCGGCTTATATAAAACATTTACATATAGTGTCATCTCACTCTAGCACACGACCACGACGATATACGAGTACGAGTACGAGTCGGGCAGTCGGGCGGGAGTGGTATGCGGGAGCTGCGTAAGAAATATTATTTTAATAATTGTGTAGTATGTATGTATGTATGTATGTATGTATGTATGTATGTATGTACTTTTAAAATCATTATTATTGTATTGTATATACTTATGTGCCCTTACTACGCTTTTAAAATTTCAATTGTTTTCTAGACTAATAGAAGTTGTAACATATTTTATAAGCTTTCTTCTAGTTTAGTAGTAGTAGTTGTAGTCGTTGTAGTTGTAGTGACAGAAAGCTTATAAAATATATGAACACTTGAAATTCTAAAAGCGTTTTACTTTACTAGGTACCTAGGTAGGTACATACATAGTTTCGCAGGCCAGTGAATTTAATAATATTATAAATTACATACTTGTTTAACAATATTAATAATTATTGTTAAACAAACAACATACATACACACTAATGATATTCACCAAACACCGATCACCGATGGTAATATTTTGTCAAGAAGTACACAAGTGTGGAGTTATTTATTGTGCTATGCTATGTTTACGTATCGTAGTAGATCGAAACAATAATATATTATGTTATGTCGCGTCCCATTCCATTCGGGGCAACTTTAAAAGAAATATATTGTGGCCCTGAAAAGGGCCTTTTAGACACTCGAGAATCGGAGAAGACGAACGAAGGGATCGTCATCGTCATCGTCATCGTCATCGTCATCATCATCATCATCATCTTCGCCGTCCACGTCCGCGCAACCAAATAATTTTTACCTTACTTGGAGCTAGTGTATTTGGTGACGGCCTTAGTGCCTTCACTGACGGCGTGCTTGGCGAGTTCACCGGGCAGCAGAAGCCTCACGGACGTCTGCACCTCCCTCGACGTGATGGTGGAACGCTTGTTGTAGTGGGCCAGACGGGAAGCCTCCGCTGCGATGCGCTCGAAAATGTCGTTAACGAACGAGTTCATAATCGACATGGCCTTGCTGGAGATACCGGTGTCGGGGTGGACCTGCTTGAGCACTTTGTAAATGTAGATAGCGTAGCTCTCCTTCCTCTTGTGCTTCTTCTTTTTCTTGTCAGATTTGCTGATATTCTTTTGCGCCTTTCCGGACTTCTTCGCTGCCTTACCACTCGTCTTGGGCGGCATAATGGATCGAATTCGAATTAGTAGTTACCTCACAAACACACCAACACAACCAACCGCGATAGCGAGCAAGTGATAGAATGGTGAATCACCGATTTTGTGAAATCGCTTATAGTCACTTTGCTCGCTTGGGGTCGTCGAGCGGCGTAATCGTGTCCCTTTCGACCAATAGCGTGCAAGAATGTCGCGTTGGCCGAGTCGGCTCGATATTATGCCTCTTTCTAAGCGACGGTCCCTTTTTATCCTCGGGTTTTTTTTTTTTTTTTTTTTTTTTTTTTAATCCTGTGTAACAATCGTAATAATATTATTTATTTATTTATTTACTACCCCCTAGACCCTAGGTTATGTACTGGTTTTGTATGTTTCACCCCCCCCCCCCCCCCCTTCCCCCTCCCCCCTCCCCCCTACGTTGTTTCGTCATTAGGTTAGGTTTGTAGTAGGTTTGTTTTGTACAGGTAGTTTTATTTATACACACAATATGTCGAATGGTGCTCTTAGTTTGTAATTGTAAATTCAGTCGGATCAGGTTTGGTTTAGGTTACTGATTAGATGGCTGGATAGAAGGTTAGGTTAAAGGTTTAAGGTTAAGACCACCCACCCGCCCTGTCCGCGATTGTACTGTTATTTATAACTAGGATGTTTACAATTTTATTGTCCCCCCCCCCCCCCCCCCCTCAGGGAAAACAATTTTTTTTTTTTTATAACCGTATTAAAATTAACATTTTGTAATCATGAATATTCATTCGTTCACGAAGTACGAACGAAACGGAACCGAGTAATATTGTTTAATCTAATATTATAGATCAACAACAAAAACATACTTGATAGCAGGTTCATAGATGTATATTGTGGCCCTGAAAAGGGCCTTTTAAGAAGTAGTAACCCACAATACATTAACACAATGTTAATATTGTGATTACTATCAATATAATTTTGTATTATTATAATACACTACACATTTTATGCCTTCTTCTCGGTCTTCTTGGGCAAAAGAACGGCCTGAATGTTAGGCAAGACACCACCCTGCGCGATCGTGACGCCGGAGAGTAGTTTATTCAATTCCTCGTCATTTCGGATCGCCAGCTGGAGATGTCTAGGTATGATTCTGGTCTTCTTGTTGTCGCGAGCCGCGTTACCGGCCAACTCGAGAACTTCAGCGGCCAAGTATTCCATCACGGCCGCGAGGTACACCGGCGCTCCGGCACCGACGCGCTCGGCATAGTTGCCTTTCCTCAGCAGCCTATGAATACGCCCGACAGGGAACTGGAGTCCGGCGCGGTTCGAACGGGACTTTGCCTTGCCCTTCACTTTTCCACCTTTGCCACGTCCGGACATGTTGACAAACAACAAACAAAATTCGCGTAAAACTGATACGTACTAAGACGACGTGCGCGTCGTACCGAGTTCGGATGAATAATGAAATTCGGCCGCGATTTTCACCGATGTTATGCGGCGATGCGAGTGGGGATGTGGCGGTGCTGTGTCGCTACACGTTCGACGAAACGAAAGAGAGGCACGAACGAAAATATAAGGAGGGAATAGGACAGCGATGTAATGGGAAGCGTGCGTATAAAAGAGACATAAGAATGTTGTTGCCTACGACTTCGTACGCGCTAAAAGGATCCCACGGGAACCGTACTTTTTATTGAAGGAAAAAAAAAGAAAAAAAAAAAAAAAAAAAGTATGTGTGTATGTATGTATGTATGTATGTATGTATGCATGTATGTATGCATGCATGTATGTATGCATGTATGTATGCATGTATGTATGCATGTATGTATGCATGCATTCATGTATGTATTTATGTATGTTTGAATGTATACATGTGTGCATATTACGGCATAATATTATTGTATTATATCAAATGTTTATAAATATTATTATTGCACATTGGGATTCTGTCTAGGAGGAGTCTTAGATATAATCACGTTATTCGCCCGATTCGTAAAATTGAAACAATACGTTCACAACCAACTCTCAATCCAGTTGGTTGGATGGTTAATAGAGTCGTATGCAGGAATGATATGTTAGCCCTGAAAAGGGCTTTTTATTATCAACGTGTAGGCGGCAGCTGCAGCGGCTATAATATAATATAATATTGTATACACGAACGCACGCACCACGGCACCACAACGTGTGACCTTCCGGTACCCATCTGTATCGTTGTAACACTCACTCTTACTTTTTGGCGGCGGAGGTTGCCTTCTTTGCGGCCGGTTTCGACTTGGGAGCGGCCTTCTTCGGCTTGGGTGCTTTTGGCTTCTTGGTGGGTGGTTTCGCAGACTTTTTGGCCTTCGAAGCGGCACCGCCGGCGGCCGCCTTCGATTTGGACGGAGACGCCGACGACGCCTTCTTGGCGGACGCCGCGGGAGTCTTCTTCTTGGCGGCGGCGGCGGCGGCTTTCTTGTCCCTGGCCGTAGCCGAAGCCGATTTGCCGCCCTTCGACGGAGAACCCGTAGACGAGGATGCGGCGGATGCGGCCTTCCTGCCGCCCTTCGCCGCGGCGGATTTCTTGCTCTTAGCGGCCGCCGCAGATGAAGCGGCGCTTTTAGCGGCGGATTTCTTCGCGGCCTCCGGTTTCTTAGCGGACGACGACTTCGATTCGAGTTTGAACGAACCGGACGCACCCTTACCTTTGGTCTGTATCAACGTACCGGATTCAACGGCGCTCTTCAGATATTTCCTGATGAACGGTGCCAATTTTTCCGCGTCCACTTTATATTGAGAAGATATGTACTTTTTGATAGCCTGAAGCGAGGATCCGCTCCTCTCTTTCAACTCTTTGATGGCGCTGTTCACCATTTCCGACGTTTTAGGGTGGGTGGGTTTAGGTTTTGGCTTCTTCGCAGCACCGGATGCGGCGGCCTTCGGTTTCTTAGCGGGCGTCGCCGGGGCGGGTGCTTCTGTTGCAACTGCGGTGTCGGCCATTATAATTATTGATGATTTTATTATAATATTATTCAACGCGACACTTTAATTAATATACTACGAACGAACGACGAACGACGAACGACGAACGAACAAACACGAGTACGCGTGCGCTACGACAAGTTATAGCACGAATCACGAGAGATGATTTCGAGTTTCGCTCTAGAGGTCGCTAGTGGAAGGTGGACGTCGGCAATGCCGTATAGAGAGCCCCTTTGTCACTAAACATTTTCTCCTACGGAGACTTGATACTTTTCACTAGCCGACATTCAAGAATGTTCATTTTATAAAATATTTGTTACAGTAGTTATATTTTTTAATGACAATAACGGCAACTCATAAGATAAACTCGTCCAAGAGAAGCGCATAATCTACTTATGCGTGCGTATTATCGAACTGCGAACGTTTGAAATGCATAGTGTGGTACGCGCGTACCTAGTGTTCGCTTTAAATGTTATTTTTCTTTATAAAATCAATTCCATGACATTGTTTGATCAAACAATACGAAAGTGTATTATTCTAATTATGTCCTGACAATAAAATATGCTCACGGCGGACCTCCGTTTACGATTTCGTGGTGCGTTAAGTGGACCGTCGTAAAACACACCACCGTGCATCTGTCCGAGGTGTAGATGTTATACTCCTTCGCAATTTATAAAAATGTTAAATATTCTATTTGAATAAATAGATATATTTTTTATAAATATGATACACTTTATAAAACAATAACAGTAATTCAATCTTAATGTCGTGAAAATGTATAATATTTAAATTACAGTCTACCGCGTTGAATATTATATTGTAGAGTGCTCGTATAGTCGGTATAGTCAATGGAAATGGAAATTTCGCACAACAACAACAATATTTATAGTGTACGGAAAAAAAAAAAAAAAAAAAAAACGATATATATATATGTATATCTCATTATTATATCATTATTATAATAATAAAACATTCAAGTTCATTGTGCACCAATTATTATTAAATGCAATATTAAGAGTCGACACGTCTCTATGATGTTATTGTGCCTATATTTTATAACCTATCTATCAAAGGCAAACTTCGTAATAATAATAATAAAACATGATGATTATGATACATAATATAATATAATAATGATATTTTTTTTTTTTACATACCTACGTCAGTATAAAACGTGTATTAAAATTTACGTAGGTAGGTATCGAATGAATCTCTTAAGATGGACCATCAGTTTTGAAGTCTTTGGGACCACTGGACAATAGTAGTGTAACACAGCAAGTAAACTTAAAAATACGTTGATCTATTTCATGAAACTAAGATCACACGTCTTGTACATAAATAATATTATTATTATCATATTATGTACTACGTGAGACGTACAGATAGTTTTGCGGCCCTGAAAAGGGCCTTTTTATAATAACTTGAATTATTTTATATGCGATTAACGATCGTTTTAAGCTGTTGTTGTTGGTGTTGTTGGTGTTGTTGGTGTTGTCGTCGTCAGTTCAATAATTATTATTATATAAACTAACACACAACACGCACATAAAATAATAATAAGTACACAATGTGTGCACCACCACAGATTTAACCGCCAAAACCGTACAGAGTGCGGCCCTGACGTTTAAGAGCGTAGACGACATCCATAGCGGTGACGGTCTTCCTCTTGGCGTGCTCGGTGTATGTGACTGCATCGCGGATCACATTCTCCAAGAACACCTTCAATACACCGCGAGTCTCTTCGTATATCAGACCGCTGATACGCTTCACGCCACCCCTGCGCGCCAAACGACGGATAGCCGGCTTCGTAATACCTTGGATGTTATCACGAAGAACCTTCCTGTGCCGCTTGGCTCCTCCTTTTCCCAAACCTTTACCTCCCTTACCGCGACCGGTCATCTTGACGACGGACAACCACAGATGATGATGATAATAATAATAAAGAAAAGAACGAACGCGCGCGCACGTCCGCTCACCACAAACTGTAGAGACTGAATAACTGCCACGAATTTTTTTTTTTTTTTTTTTTTTTTTTTTCGAACGGGTCTATGCTAAGGGTCGGGTTAAGACCGCTGTAGCTAAGTCGGACTATAACTAGCCTGGTGGCTAGTTTGTTTGGTGGTAGACGATGGGAGGGTTTGACCCTCCCTAACATCACCCGGGTGATGTTCAAGCCGGATATTGGGGACAGCTACGGATTAGAAGCTATTTTTTTGACAGGGGAGACGCGGGTCTCTCCTGCTGAGGGGTCCGACCCCTTCCTCACTCGCTGATGAGTGAGGTTGCTCGCGCGCGGTAGTAGAGACTAGCGGCGTGCGAGTTATCGCGATAGAGGAGCTCTCGATTTGGTCGATATCGGTACTGAGAGGGCCGTCCCTCTCCCCTTCCGCGTACGGTCGGGATGACTCGCGCGCGTAAGTCCTAATGTCGATGAGGTTCGCGGTATTGGTAGAGCTCTCTATATCAATATCGCGGTCGCGGACACTATTTAGGAGTGTACCTAGACTACTGGGATGCGAACTCGAACTCGGGTTCGGGTCCGGTCCCGTGTTAGGGTCGGTCTGTACGTCTGTACGTGTTGTCGTGTCGGATGTGGGACCTCGGGGTAGGCGCCGGCGTCGACCCCGGTGCAATGCTAGCGACGCGGGTGCGTGTGATTTGTGTTTACGTAACTGTACACAGTACGTTACGTATTTTGTGATCGGGTCAACGGGATCGGCTAAGATATGCTTAGGCCGTTTGTGCGGGTGTCGGAAAGTCAGTGCGTCGTGGTTGTAGTCCAGTGCCTTTTTTATAAGGGGGTTTGGGTGGTTTTTGCCTTTATCAAAGAATCTCTCTACGAGTTCCTTGATATAGGCTTTAATGGTGACTAGTTCGCAGTCCCTATGCAAGTCGATGTTACGCATGTACCAGGGGGCGCCTGTTGCCATGCGTAGAAACCGGTTCTGGACTCTTTGCAAGCGGTCCATTTGAGACTCGCTTATCTGTGCGAAGGAGACGCACGCATAAGTGAGTATCGTTCTGATGCAAACCTTATACAATGTAAGCTTATGTCTTAAGGACATTTTGCTTCGCGAATTAAGTAGCGGATATAATTTGTAGAGTACAAATTTCGCTTTACGCAGTGTGTTACTGATGTGACTCGAAAACGTCATCGACTTGCCTAGTACTACGCCTAAATATTTGACCTGAGAGACCTCAGGGATAATGTTGCCGTGCAGGCTAATAGGGCTCATTACTTTACGGGGGCACTTACGCCCCGCTGATTTATTACCATTGAATTGAATGGCGTGACTTTTATCGGGATTGACTTCTATTCTCCACTTGGAGAACCAATTACCGAGAGCGGTAACTGACTCCTGGAGGACTTTAGACGCGGTACGGGCTCGTGTGTTTGAATAATAAAGGGCTGTGTCGTCCGCGAACATAGCTAATTGCACCTTAGCGTGTTTGGGGATGTCACTAGTGTACAGGTTATATAGGGAGGGCGAGAGGACCGAGCCCTGCGGTACTCCCGCCTCCATATATCTTGGCGACGACAGTGCGCCTTCTACGCGGAAATGAAATTTACGATTTTTTAAAAAGTTACTAATTAGTAAGACGAGATAATCGGGTATTTCCATTTGATAGAGTTTGTATAACAGTCCGTTATGCCAAATTTTATCAAAAGCTTTTGCAATGTCAAAGAATACGGCGCATGTCGTCTTCCTGTCGTTTTTGCTAGATAATATGTACTCCGTTAAGCGGTGTACTTGAGCGGGACAGCTGTGCATTTCGCGGAAGGCGAACTGCTCGTCTGGAAGGAGTTTTTTGTCGGTTATGACGTCATTAAGGCGCCTTTTAATAACTCTTTCGTAGACTTTACCTAGGGAGCTAATGAGACTTATTGGACGGTAGCTACCAGGCACCTTCCGGGGTTTCCCCGGTTTGTGGATACCTATGACAATAGCTACTTTCCAAATGTCTGGAAATGAACATCCTACTAAGAGGGCGTTAAAGATGTTCACTAGGAGTTGAATTAGCTCGGACGGTAACATTTTAAGTGTTTTGTTTGAAATACCGTCGAGGCCTGGGGCCTTTTTGGCATTCATACACTTAATAATGTCACTGACCTCCTCCGAGTCCACCATCCTCACCCTGTCTACGTCAGGTGGCCTCGAGAGTCGGCTGTTGACCTCGCTATTGACTAAGCTAAGGTGCACGGGATCAATCGGGAGAGTACTCGGCCGGCACTGTTGTTCGAAATTATCAGCTAGGCACTCGGCCTTGTCAATGTCTTCGAATGCAGGAGGACGGTTAGGTCTATCTAACGGAGGCATGTCGCTCTCCGTGTTGTTTTTGAGGGCCTTCGCGAGTGGCCAGTACGCCACGTGAGACGGTTCTAAATCACTGAGAAGTCGATCCCAACTCTCGGCTTTGTGCTGTTTGATTTTAAACTTAACTTCCCTCTCGTAGTGACGGAGGGCTTTCCTCCACTCTTCCGACGGGTAGCGATCATATGTGCGCTTAGCCGCATTTCGGAGTCTGATGGACTCCCTTATGTCCTCAGGGAGGGGCCAACGGCCCTTGGGGGTCGTTGGCACCTCCCTAGATGAGTTCTCTATGGTCGCTACCAGGTGATCGGTCAAGTGGGAGGCGGCCTCTATGGCTGTCTCTTTACTATCTATAATATCGGGGATTTTATCTAAGTGGCTAGAATGAAGGACTTTAATGTTCTCCGCTAGTGATTTATAATCTATTATCTTCCTAGTACTAGAATTATTGGGGTTAAGACTACCGAGTGTAATCCTAACCGGTCTGTGGTCTGAGTTAAGCTCGTGGAGAGTCTCAATATTGATATTGAGAGAAACATTTTTAACTAAGGCTATGTCTATCGTACTAGGATCGCGTATGACACCGTTGATGTTTTCATTGGTGTCATAGCGAGTGGGGTCGGTGGGGGCTAATAGTGCAAAATTTAAAGTGTCGGTTAAATTACAAAGGATGGTGCCGTTTCTATTGTTATGAACATTGCCCCACTCGGTGTGTTTGCAATTAAAGTCACCGGCAATGATGACAGCGTTACCTAAATTGAATAGCGCCTGTAGGTCGCTTGAATGGAGTTCTTTGTTGCACGCTAAGTACGCGCTTACTATAACAATGGGTCCGTGGCCGGACATACTAATATGGCAAACAGATGTTTCTAAAGTTAACAATGGCGGTGGCTCTAGTGGAATACAATGTAGTGATTTTTTATAGTAGATAAGAGTACCTCCGAGTCGGGATCGAGTTCTATCGTTTCTGACTATTTTGTAGTTAGCTATTTTAGGGCTCCTCATGCTAGGTTTTAAGAAAGTCTCCTGCACTAGAAGAATATCGACATTTTGGCTGCTTACAAAATCGCGAATTTCGCTAATGTTATTCCTAATGCCGTTCGTATTGAACGACACTACGCGTAACGAGTGCGGCTTTGTCCTTCCCGAGGGCTCCATTAATTACCGTTTGTGGAGAGGGCCTTGATCTGACGGATCAAGACCTGATGGTCTGACAAAGCTTGGATGCGGTCTGTGGCCGAACCTTTTAGCTTTGTCGCTAAAATAGAAAGCTCCATCGGGTCAATAGGCCCGATGTTGCTTAAAAACTGCTGGACGAAAGAGAGGTCTGCAGTGAAGCTGGGAGTCGGAGGGGGCGTGGCCTTAGGCGCTACGGGCGCGGAGGGCATGGCCTTACTGGGGAGAGCGGGGAAAACCGCTAGCTCCGAACTACGTTTCTGCGCGGGCTTGAACCATGCAGATTGGGAGGGTAGGGGGGCAGCGACGAATCTCTGTTTGGGGGGGGCACTTTTAGTCTGCGGTGCACTACGCTTTTTTACTTTGGGTGCTTTTTTGCACCCTCTATAATTGGCGGGGTGTCCTTTAGACTTACAGAGAACACAGCTGGGGGGTTCGGACTCCTCAGCTGGGCTCTTACGGAGACAGTCAGAGGTGCCGTGGTCACCGAGGCACTTGACGCAACGCGGCCTAGCTTGGCAATTCCGTGCCGAGTGCCCGTAAAGTTGGCATCGGTGGCACTGGCCAGGGATGCCCCTTTTACGGGGGGGCTCGACGCGGATGCCCGTAATATGACAGACGGCTCGGATATTGAAGATATCCTTGCCCTCTGGTGTAAGAGGGAGGGTTACTAGTACCATATTGTACTCGTGTTTTTTTATAGGGTGGTACATGCGATGTACCTCTAAGGCGGGAAAACCTTGGGACTGGATGTCCATGAGTACCTCTTTTGTGGAGAGGCACTTATCGACTCCTGTAATGACGACGCGCAGAAGGCGCTCGTCTTCAAGGGCATAGGTATGGTAGCCTATGTTCTTTGCGCGTAAGAACGCGGTGAGGAGGCGGTGGTCCTCCGACGATTTAACTTGCACTTTGATCCCTATGGGGGTCGTGTGCGCAGAAGAGTAACGAAGCTTTTGCTCGTTTATTGCCGCAGAAATTATATTCCATTTGGCCTTCTCCTGTATGATTACAGGAGGGGGCATTTTTGGCGTACGGACGGCCTGAGGGGCCTGGGAGGCCTGAGGGGCCTGGGAGGCCTGAGGGGCCAGGGAGGCCTGAGATGCCGGAAGGGCCTGGGAGGCTAGCGGAGCCTGGGTGGCCAGAGGGGCCTGGGAGGCCAGAGGGGCCGTCGAGGTAACGGGGGTCGCGGAGCCATGAGCCTGCACGGTTTTTCTATTTTTGCGGACCGATTTGGTCGGGGAAGATAAGACTGGAGAGGAGGTGCCTTCTGGGCGCTTCCTCTTCTTCGTCTTCTTGTATCTGACGGTAGTGAACTCGCCTTGTTCACTACGGTCGGTTTCTTGCTCTGAGCAAGACATCTCTGAAGGAGATGATAAGGCCTCTGTTTCGGCCGGGATTAGCGGGGCGTCGCAATCGGGCGACGCCGGTGAGTCAGCGTCATGGGCGCTCGCGAAGCGTTCCCATTTCTTCGCGGCATCAGGGAATTCGTTCTGAAGGAACGTCAGGAACTTCCTGATTAAGGCGTCGGCCATAATTAGGAAGTTTTATCCTGGTTGTGAAAGGAAATTCTGCTCTCTAATTAATATTGGGGGATACAGCCCCTCCCGGCGACCGGGAGGGGAGGTGTGTAGTGAGGAAAACTCCTCGTGTAGTGTGCCTAACCGTGTCACGGTACTTACAATTGTTCCTTGGGCGGCTGGAACTCACTCACACACTAACGTTGCGCTAAACACTAGGGCGCTAGTGTTCGCGAACGAGACGCGGCGGAGCGCGAGCAGAAGGCTCGCGCTAAGAACGAGACGGACGATGCGACCGGTCGCACGCTCGTCCTAACGCGGCGATAACTTCGCGGCGGGTGTGCGAGCAGAAGGCTCGCACTAAAAAGCGAGACGGACGATGCGAGCGGTCGCACGAATCGTCCGGTAGGCGGCGATCGCGGCGCGGCGCGAGACACGGTACGGCACGGGTCGGGCGGCAAAGGCGGTTGGGTGGCGCCTTGTCTCTTCACTCTTGAGTCTTGCCTCTTGAAGCTTGACTCTTGAGTCTTCTGTCTTCCTGTCTTCTTTCTTCCAGTGGTGCACTATTGTGAGCAATGATACTCGGATAGAGCGAGAGCGCAAATAGAGAGCGCGGGACGACGGCAACGATCGTAGCGAGCGGAGCTGTTCATCGGACGGTGTCCGAGAGCAGAATACTGACTGCCACGAATCACTGTATCCGGTTTATATAGACTTACGGAACTAGACGTTCGCTGGAAGCTAAAGAGAGATACCACCTAACAAACGGCGTTTATAATGTAAAGAAAAGAGTTGGCATGCTTTTTATTATGTACATCATGTGTATGTTACATGTAGAATAATATTTAGCTTATTAAATTTTGAAACGATTTAAACATTATTTGGTGGCGCAGAAGATTGATATTAATTTATGTTATAACACTTTACACGGCTTAAATTTAATAAGTACACTTCACAATTGTAAATGTACATAATAATATTGTACACTAAGAATAATAAAATAGACTTCCGTGTAAAGCCAAATGAAGAAATATATACCGGTGATATTATATTAATATTGTACCTACCTACCTATCTACCTACTTCTGGCACTAGGTAGGTACAAGTTGTTCTCGCAAGACCTCTACATTTTATTGTTATATTATATATTCTGACTGACTGACTGACTCTCATGAATCATGATTGTGTATGTATAACACACAACACACAACACACAACACACATATATTAATATAAAAATAATATATTAAAATAATGACGTTACGTTACGACGATTTTAAACAATATGCATATTATATTATACTATATAATATAATATAATATAATATAATATAAATGCAACAAGGACAACATTTGCGGCCCTGAAAAGGGCCTTTTTATATTATAATATTATGTATAACTTCATATCAATACTACTAAACCAGTATAGTAGCCAGTAGGCGGTAGATATAGAAATAACCCAACCACCGCCGGCAGCTACACCAGACACAGATATTATCGATAGAACACAACATCGACGATGATGACGGTTGCCGTTGTTGTTGTTGTTGTTGTTGTTGTTGTTGTTGTTGTTGTTGTTGATAATTTACGTTTAGGCACGTTCGCCGCGAATTCTGCGAGCGAGCTGTATGTCCTTAGGCATGATGGTCACACGCTTAGCATGGATAGCGCACAGGTTGGTGTCTTCGAAGAGACCGACGAGGTAGGCCTCGCTTGCCTCCTGAAGGGCCATCACAGCAGAACTCTGGAAACGCAGGTCAGTCTTAAAGTCTTGAGCGATCTCACGGACTAGACGCTGGAACGGAAGCTTGCGGATAAGCAACTCGGTACTCTTCTGGTAGCGACGAATCTCACGAAGAGCCACGGTCCCGGGCCTGTAGCGATGCGGCTTCTTGACACCGCCGGTGGCCGGTGCACTCTTGCGTGCAGCCTTGGTGGCCAACTGTTTACGCGGGGCCTTGCCTCCGGTGGACTTGCGAGCGGTCTGCTTCGTACGAGCCATGTCTGCTGCGCGCAAACAAACACACACAAACACACACAACACAACAAATCGAATTTATATTTGGACAACGAGGGACGCGCGCGCGCTACAAGGTACACGGGTCAAATGATCCAGTCGACGGTATAATGTCGGCTTATATAAAACATTTACATATAGTGTCATCTCACTCTAGCACACGACCACGACGATATACGAGTACGAGTACGAGTCGGGCAGTCGGGCGGGAGTGGTATGCGGGAGCTGCGTAAGAAATATTATTTTAATAATTGTGTAGTATGTATGTATGTATGTATGTATGTATGTATGTATGTATGTACTTTTAAAATCATTATTATTGTATTGTATATACTTATGTGCCCTTACTACGCTTTTAAAATTTCAATTGTTTTCTAGACTAATAGAAGTTGTAACATATTTTATAAGCTTTCTTCTAGTTTAGTAGTAGTAGTTGTAGTCGTTGTAGTTGTAGTGACAGAAAGCTTATAAAATATATGAACACTTGAAATTCTAAAAGCGTTTTACTTTACTAGGTACCTAGGTAGGTACATACATAGTTTCGCAGGCCAGTGAATTTAATAATATTATAAATTACATACTTGTTTAACAATATTAATAATTATTGTTAAACAAACAACATACATACACACTAATGATATTCACCAAACACCGATCACCGATGGTAATATTTTGTCAAGAAGTACACAAGTGTGGAGTTATTTATTGTGCTATGCTATGTTTACGTATCGTAGTAGATCGAAACAATAATATATTATGTTATGTCGCGTCCCATTCCATTCGGGGCAACTTTAAAAGAAATATATTGTGGCCCTGAAAAGGGCCTTTTAGACACTCGAGAATCGGAGAAGACGAACGAAGGGATCGTCATCGTCATCGTCATCGTCATCGTCATCATCATCATCATCATCTTCGCCGTCCACGTCCGCGCAACCAAATAATTTTTACCTTACTTGGAGCTAGTGTATTTGGTGACGGCCTTAGTGCCTTCACTGACGGCGTGCTTGGCGAGTTCACCGGGCAGCAGAAGCCTCACGGACGTCTGCACCTCCCTCGACGTGATGGTGGAACGCTTGTTGTAGTGGGCCAGACGGGAAGCCTCCGCTGCGATGCGCTCGAAAATGTCGTTAACGAACGAGTTCATAATCGACATGGCCTTGCTGGAGATACCGGTGTCGGGGTGGACCTGCTTGAGCACTTTGTAAATGTAGATAGCGTAGCTCTCCTTCCTCTTGTGCTTCTTCTTTTTCTTGTCAGATTTGCTGATATTCTTTTGCGCCTTTCCGGACTTCTTCGCTGCCTTACCACTCGTCTTGGGCGGCATAATGGATCGAATTCGAATTAGTAGTTACCTCACAAACACACCAACACAACCAACCGCGATAGCGAGCAAGTGATAGAATGGTGAATCACCGATTTTGTGAAATCGCTTATAGTCACTTTGCTCGCTTGGGGTCGTCGAGCGGCGTAATCGTGTCCCTTTCGACCAATAGCGTGCAAGAATGTCGCGTTGGCCGAGTCGGCTCGATATTATGCCTCTTTCTAAGCGACGGTCCCTTTTTATCCTCGGGTTTTTTTTTTTTTTTTTTTTTTTTTTTTAATCCTGTGTAACAATCGTAATAATATTATTTATTTATTTATTTACTACCCCCTAGACCCTAGGTTATGTACTGGTTTTGTATGTTTCACCCCCCCCCCCCCCCCCTTCCCCCTCCCCCCTCCCCCCTACGTTGTTTCGTCATTAGGTTAGGTTTGTAGTAGGTTTGTTTTGTACAGGTAGTTTTATTTATACACACAATATGTCGAATGGTGCTCTTAGTTTGTAATTGTAAATTCAGTCGGATCAGGTTTGGTTTAGGTTACTGATTAGATGGCTGGATAGAAGGTTAGGTTAAAGGTTTAAGGTTAAGACCACCCACCCGCCCTGTCCGCGATTGTACTGTTATTTATAACTAGGATGTTTACAATTTTATTGTCCCCCCCCCCCCCCCCCCCTCAGGGAAAACAATTTTTTTTTTTTTATAACCGTATTAAAATTAACATTTTGTAATCATGAATATTCATTCGTTCACGAAGTACGAACGAAACGGAACCGAGTAATATTGTTTAATCTAATATTATAGATCAACAACAAAAACATACTTGATAGCAGGTTCATAGATGTATATTGTGGCCCTGAAAAGGGCCTTTTAAGAAGTAGTAACCCACAATACATTAACACAATGTTAATATTGTGATTACTATCAATATAATTTTGTATTATTATAATACACTACACATTTTATGCCTTCTTCTCGGTCTTCTTGGGCAAAAGAACGGCCTGAATGTTAGGCAAGACACCACCCTGCGCGATCGTGACGCCGGAGAGTAGTTTATTCAATTCCTCGTCATTTCGGATCGCCAGCTGGAGATGTCTAGGTATGATTCTGGTCTTCTTGTTGTCGCGAGCCGCGTTACCGGCCAACTCGAGAACTTCAGCGGCCAAGTATTCCATCACGGCCGCGAGGTACACCGGCGCTCCGGCACCGACGCGCTCGGCATAGTTGCCTTTCCTCAGCAGCCTATGAATACGCCCGACAGGGAACTGGAGTCCGGCGCGGTTCGAACGGGACTTTGCCTTGCCCTTCACTTTTCCACCTTTGCCACGTCCGGACATGTTGACAAACAACAAACAAAATTCGCGTAAAACTGATACGTACTAAGACGACGTGCGCGTCGTACCGAGTTCGGATGAATAATGAAATTCGGCCGCGATTTTCACCGATGTTATGCGGCGATGCGAGTGGGGATGTGGCGGTGCTGTGTCGCTACACGTTCGACGAAACGAAAGAGAGGCACGAACGAAAATATAAGGAGGGAATAGGACAGCGATGTAATGGGAAGCGTGCGTATAAAAGAGACATAAGAATGTTGTTGCCTACGACTTCGTACGCGCTAAAAGGATCCCACGGGAACCGTACTTTTTATTGAAGGAAAAAAAAAGAAAAAAAAAAAAAAAAAAAGTATGTGTGTATGTATGTATGTATGTATGTATGTATGCATGTATGTATGCATGCATGTATGTATGCATGTATGTATGCATGTATGTATGCATGTATGTATGCATGCATTCATGTATGTATTTATGTATGTTTGAATGTATACATGTGTGCATATTACGGCATAATATTATTGTATTATATCAAATGTTTATAAATATTATTATTGCACATTGGGATTCTGTCTAGGAGGAGTCTTAGATATAATCACGTTATTCGCCCGATTCGTAAAATTGAAACAATACGTTCACAACCAACTCTCAATCCAGTTGGTTGGATGGTTAATAGAGTCGTATGCAGGAATGATATGTTAGCCCTGAAAAGGGCTTTTTATTATCAACGTGTAGGCGGCAGCTGCAGCGGCTATAATATAATATAATATTGTATACACGAACGCACGCACCACGGCACCACAACGTGTGACCTTCCGGTACCCATCTGTATCGTTGTAACACTCACTCTTACTTTTTGGCGGCGGAGGTTGCCTTCTTTGCGGCCGGTTTCGACTTGGGAGCGGCCTTCTTCGGCTTGGGTGCTTTTGGCTTCTTGGTGGGTGGTTTCGCAGACTTTTTGGCCTTCGAAGCGGCACCGCCGGCGGCCGCCTTCGATTTGGACGGAGACGCCGACGACGCCTTCTTGGCGGACGCCGCGGGAGTCTTCTTCTTGGCGGCGGCGGCGGCGGCTTTCTTGTCCCTGGCCGTAGCCGAAGCCGATTTGCCGCCCTTCGACGGAGAACCCGTAGACGAGGATGCGGCGGATGCGGCCTTCCTGCCGCCCTTCGCCGCGGCGGATTTCTTGCTCTTAGCGGCCGCCGCAGATGAAGCGGCGCTTTTAGCGGCGGATTTCTTCGCGGCCTCCGGTTTCTTAGCGGACGACGACTTCGATTCGAGTTTGAACGAACCGGACGCACCCTTACCTTTGGTCTGTATCAACGTACCGGATTCAACGGCGCTCTTCAGATATTTCCTGATGAACGGTGCCAATTTTTCCGCGTCCACTTTATATTGAGAAGATATGTACTTTTTGATAGCCTGAAGCGAGGATCCGCTCCTCTCTTTCAACTCTTTGATGGCGCTGTTCACCATTTCCGACGTTTTAGGGTGGGTGGGTTTAGGTTTTGGCTTCTTCGCAGCACCGGATGCGGCGGCCTTCGGTTTCTTAGCGGGCGTCGCCGGGGCGGGTGCTTCTGTTGCAACTGCGGTGTCGGCCATTATAATTATTGATGATTTTATTATAATATTATTCAACGCGACACTTTAATTAATATACTACGAACGAACGACGAACGACGAACGACGAACGAACAAACACGAGTACGCGTGCGCTACGACAAGTTATAGCACGAATCACGAGAGATGATTTCGAGTTTCGCTCTAGAGGTCGCTAGTGGAAGGTGGACGTCGGCAATGCCGTATAGAGAGCCCCTTTGTCACTAAACATTTTCTCCTACGGAGACTTGATACTTTTCACTAGCCGACATTCAAGAATGTTCATTTTATAAAATATTTGTTACAGTAGTTATATTTTTTAATGACAATAACGGCAACTCATAAGATAAACTCGTCCAAGAGAAGCGCATAATCTACTTATGCGTGCGTATTATCGAACTGCGAACGTTTGAAATGCATAGTGTGGTACGCGCGTACCTAGTGTTCGCTTTAAATGTTATTTTTCTTTATAAAATCAATTCCATGACATTGTTTGATCAAACAATACGAAAGTGTATTATTCTAATTATGTCCTGACAATAAAATATGCTCACGGCGGACCTCCGTTTACGATTTCGTGGTGCGTTAAGTGGACCGTCGTAAAACACACCACCGTGCATCTGTCCGAGGTGTAGATGTTATACTCCTTCGCAATTTATAAAAATGTTAAATATTCTATTTGAATAAATAGATATATTTTTTATAAATATGATACACTTTATAAAACAATAACAGTAATTCAATCTTAATGTCGTGAAAATGTATAATATTTAAATTACAGTCTACCGCGTTGAATATTATATTGTAGAGTGCTCGTATAGTCGGTATAGTCAATGGAAATGGAAATTTCGCACAACAACAACAATATTTATAGTGTACGGAAAAAAAAAAAAAAAAAAAAAACGATATATATATATGTATATCTCATTATTATATCATTATTATAATAATAAAACATTCAAGTTCATTGTGCACCAATTATTATTAAATGCAATATTAAGAGTCGACACGTCTCTATGATGTTATTGTGCCTATATTTTATAACCTATCTATCAAAGGCAAACTTCGTAATAATAATAATAAAACATGATGATTATGATACATAATATAATATAATAATGATATTTTTTTTTTTTACATACCTACGTCAGTATAAAACGTGTATTAAAATTTACGTAGGTAGGTATCGAATGAATCTCTTAAGATGGACCATCAGTTTTGAAGTCTTTGGGACCACTGGACAATAGTAGTGTAACACAGCAAGTAAACTTAAAAATACGTTGATCTATTTCATGAAACTAAGATCACACGTCTTGTACATAAATAATATTATTATTATCATATTATGTACTACGTGAGACGTACAGATAGTTTTGCGGCCCTGAAAAGGGCCTTTTTATAATAACTTGAATTATTTTATATGCGATTAACGATCGTTTTAAGCTGTTGTTGTTGGTGTTGTTGGTGTTGTTGGTGTTGTCGTCGTCAGTTCAATAATTATTATTATATAAACTAACACACAACACGCACATAAAATAATAATAAGTACACAATGTGTGCACCACCACAGATTTAACCGCCAAAACCGTACAGAGTGCGGCCCTGACGTTTAAGAGCGTAGACGACATCCATAGCGGTGACGGTCTTCCTCTTGGCGTGCTCGGTGTATGTGACTGCATCGCGGATCACATTCTCCAAGAACACCTTCAATACACCGCGAGTCTCTTCGTATATCAGACCGCTGATACGCTTCACGCCACCCCTGCGCGCCAAACGACGGATAGCCGGCTTCGTAATACCTTGGATGTTATCACGAAGAACCTTCCTGTGCCGCTTGGCTCCTCCTTTTCCCAAACCTTTACCTCCCTTACCGCGACCGGTCATCTTGACGACGGACAACCACAGATGATGATGATAATAATAATAAAGAAAAGAACGAACGCGCGCGCACGTCCGCTCACCACAAACTGTAGAGACTGAATAACTGCCACGAATCACTGTATCCGGTTTATATAGACTTACGGAACTAGACGTTCGCTGGAAGCTAAAGAGAGATACCACCTAACAAACGGCGTTTATAATGTAAAGAAAAGAGTTGGCATGCTTTTTATTATGTACATCATGTGTATGTTACATGTAGAATAATATTTAGCTTATTAAATTTTGAAACGATTTAAACATTATTTGGTGGCGCAGAAGATTGATATTAATTTATGTTATAACACTTTACACGGCTTAAATTTAATAAGTACACTTCACAATTGTAAATGTACATAATAATATTGTACACTAAGAATAATAAAATAGACTTCCGTGTAAAGCCAAATGAAGAAATATATACCGGTGATATTATATTAATATTGTACCTACCTACCTATCTACCTACTTCTGGCACTAGGTAGGTACAAGTTGTTCTCGCAAGACCTCTACATTTTATTGTTATATTATATATTCTGACTGACTGACTGACTCTCATGAATCATGATTGTGTATGTATAACACACAACACACAACACACAACACACATATATTAATATAAAAATAATATATTAAAATAATGACGTTACGTTACGACGATTTTAAACAATATGCATATTATATTATACTATATAATATAATATAATATAATATAATATAAATGCAACAAGGACAACATTTGCGGCCCTGAAAAGGGCCTTTTTATATTATAATATTATGTATAACTTCATATCAATACTACTAAACCAGTATAGTAGCCAGTAGGCGGTAGATATAGAAATAACCCAACCACCGCCGGCAGCTACACCAGACACAGATATTATCGATAGAACACAACATCGACGATGATGACGGTTGCCGTTGTTGTTGTTGTTGTTGTTGTTGTTGTTGTTGTTGTTGTTGTTGATAATTTACGTTTAGGCACGTTCGCCGCGAATTCTGCGAGCGAGCTGTATGTCCTTAGGCATGATGGTCACACGCTTAGCATGGATAGCGCACAGGTTGGTGTCTTCGAAGAGACCGACGAGGTAGGCCTCGCTTGCCTCCTGAAGGGCCATCACAGCAGAACTCTGGAAACGCAGGTCAGTCTTAAAGTCTTGAGCGATCTCACGGACTAGACGCTGGAACGGAAGCTTGCGGATAAGCAACTCGGTACTCTTCTGGTAGCGACGAATCTCACGAAGAGCCACGGTCCCGGGCCTGTAGCGATGCGGCTTCTTGACACCGCCGGTGGCCGGTGCACTCTTGCGTGCAGCCTTGGTGGCCAACTGTTTACGCGGGGCCTTGCCTCCGGTGGACTTGCGAGCGGTCTGCTTCGTACGAGCCATGTCTGCTGCGCGCAAACAAACACACACAAACACACACAACACAACAAATCGAATTTATATTTGGACAACGAGGGACGCGCGCGCGCTACAAGGTACACGGGTCAAATGATCCAGTCGACGGTATAATGTCGGCTTATATAAAACATTTACATATAGTGTCATCTCACTCTAGCACACGACCACGACGATATACGAGTACGAGTACGAGTCGGGCAGTCGGGCGGGAGTGGTATGCGGGAGCTGCGTAAGAAATATTATTTTAATAATTGTGTAGTATGTATGTATGTATGTATGTATGTATGTATGTATGTATGTACTTTTAAAATCATTATTATTGTATTGTATATACTTATGTGCCCTTACTACGCTTTTAAAATTTCAATTGTTTTCTAGACTAATAGAAGTTGTAACATATTTTATAAGCTTTCTTCTAGTTTAGTAGTAGTAGTTGTAGTCGTTGTAGTTGTAGTGACAGAAAGCTTATAAAATATATGAACACTTGAAATTCTAAAAGCGTTTTACTTTACTAGGTACCTAGGTAGGTACATACATAGTTTCGCAGGCCAGTGAATTTAATAATATTATAAATTACATACTTGTTTAACAATATTAATAATTATTGTTAAACAAACAACATACATACACACTAATGATATTCACCAAACACCGATCACCGATGGTAATATTTTGTCAAGAAGTACACAAGTGTGGAGTTATTTATTGTGCTATGCTATGTTTACGTATCGTAGTAGATCGAAACAATAATATATTATGTTATGTCGCGTCCCATTCCATTCGGGGCAACTTTAAAAGAAATATATTGTGGCCCTGAAAAGGGCCTTTTAGACACTCGAGAATCGGAGAAGACGAACGAAGGGATCGTCATCGTCATCGTCATCGTCATCGTCATCATCATCATCATCATCTTCGCCGTCCACGTCCGCGCAACCAAATAATTTTTACCTTACTTGGAGCTAGTGTATTTGGTGACGGCCTTAGTGCCTTCACTGACGGCGTGCTTGGCGAGTTCACCGGGCAGCAGAAGCCTCACGGACGTCTGCACCTCCCTCGACGTGATGGTGGAACGCTTGTTGTAGTGGGCCAGACGGGAAGCCTCCGCTGCGATGCGCTCGAAAATGTCGTTAACGAACGAGTTCATAATCGACATGGCCTTGCTGGAGATACCGGTGTCGGGGTGGACCTGCTTGAGCACTTTGTAAATGTAGATAGCGTAGCTCTCCTTCCTCTTGTGCTTCTTCTTTTTCTTGTCAGATTTGCTGATATTCTTTTGCGCCTTTCCGGACTTCTTCGCTGCCTTACCACTCGTCTTGGGCGGCATAATGGATCGAATTCGAATTAGTAGTTACCTCACAAACACACCAACACAACCAACCGCGATAGCGAGCAAGTGATAGAATGGTGAATCACCGATTTTGTGAAATCGCTTATAGTCACTTTGCTCGCTTGGGGTCGTCGAGCGGCGTAATCGTGTCCCTTTCGACCAATAGCGTGCAAGAATGTCGCGTTGGCCGAGTCGGCTCGATATTATGCCTCTTTCTAAGCGACGGTCCCTTTTTATCCTCGGGTTTTTTTTTTTTTTTTTTTTTTTTTTTTAATCCTGTGTAACAATCGTAATAATATTATTTATTTATTTATTTACTACCCCCTAGACCCTAGGTTATGTACTGGTTTTGTATGTTTCACCCCCCCCCCCCCCCCCTTCCCCCTCCCCCCTCCCCCCTACGTTGTTTCGTCATTAGGTTAGGTTTGTAGTAGGTTTGTTTTGTACAGGTAGTTTTATTTATACACACAATATGTCGAATGGTGCTCTTAGTTTGTAATTGTAAATTCAGTCGGATCAGGTTTGGTTTAGGTTACTGATTAGATGGCTGGATAGAAGGTTAGGTTAAAGGTTTAAGGTTAAGACCACCCACCCGCCCTGTCCGCGATTGTACTGTTATTTATAACTAGGATGTTTACAATTTTATTGTCCCCCCCCCCCCCCCCCCCTCAGGGAAAACAATTTTTTTTTTTTTATAACCGTATTAAAATTAACATTTTGTAATCATGAATATTCATTCGTTCACGAAGTACGAACGAAACGGAACCGAGTAATATTGTTTAATCTAATATTATAGATCAACAACAAAAACATACTTGATAGCAGGTTCATAGATGTATATTGTGGCCCTGAAAAGGGCCTTTTAAGAAGTAGTAACCCACAATACATTAACACAATGTTAATATTGTGATTACTATCAATATAATTTTGTATTATTATAATACACTACACATTTTATGCCTTCTTCTCGGTCTTCTTGGGCAAAAGAACGGCCTGAATGTTAGGCAAGACACCACCCTGCGCGATCGTGACGCCGGAGAGTAGTTTATTCAATTCCTCGTCATTTCGGATCGCCAGCTGGAGATGTCTAGGTATGATTCTGGTCTTCTTGTTGTCGCGAGCCGCGTTACCGGCCAACTCGAGAACTTCAGCGGCCAAGTATTCCATCACGGCCGCGAGGTACACCGGCGCTCCGGCACCGACGCGCTCGGCATAGTTGCCTTTCCTCAGCAGCCTATGAATACGCCCGACAGGGAACTGGAGTCCGGCGCGGTTCGAACGGGACTTTGCCTTGCCCTTCACTTTTCCACCTTTGCCACGTCCGGACATGTTGACAAACAACAAACAAAATTCGCGTAAAACTGATACGTACTAAGACGACGTGCGCGTCGTACCGAGTTCGGATGAATAATGAAATTCGGCCGCGATTTTC
>JAYRCH010000977.1:0-66096 GCA_037179445.1 Phengaris alcon alcon
ACTTATTTTAGAAAATAAATTTACCTTCCTGGAACATATAATACAGACCGGTGAGAAAGCTAAAAGGAATTTCTATTGTTTCACAAAAATATCAACGTCGACATGGGGCCTTTCATTTAAAACATTAAAAATAATTTATAATGCGACGTACCTCGGCAGCATATGCTATGGCGCACCGGCGTGGGCAGATAGGGCTACAACAGGAGCGACCCGTCGTAAACTTTTGCAAAGCCAACGTCTCGCCTTAATATTTTTATGTAAGGCATACCGTATCGTAAGTACTGAAGCACTCCCAGTCTTAGCCGGAGTCTCTAAATCTACTGAGATTTAGAGATACAGCGTCGTGCAGCACTATATTATAAAAAAAAAAAATGACTAACCCTGAGTTTTAAGAGCGAAAGAGAGTAATAAGATAACTAGATTATTCGAGCCATTCAATATTTCTATACAGAACCTAATTTCTGAGTGGCAGGAACGGTGAGACAACACTATCAAAGGGCGTCACCTATATAATTTCTTCCCTTCGGTACGCGATTGACTCTCGAAGCAATGGATAGAAATAGACCACCACGTCGCTCAATTTTTGACAGGACACGGAAACTTTAAAGCGAAACTATTTGGATTTACATTAGTCTCGTCTCCGCTATGCGAGTGTTCGACCGAAGGTAGCCCTTATGAACAAACTCCTCATCACATACTCTGGGAGTGTGATCTCTGGTATGACGAAAGAATCGAAATGTTGAACAGCGTCCATTGTGTTTCTAGGGTTGTGTACTATGAAGATCTCGTGGGCTGTGCGAAGAACTTCCGAGCTTTCAAACGTTTTTGTCATAAGTACTATTGGAAACAATGCAACACTTTTTTGTCATTATAAATGCATTGTAATCAACTGTCATATTATAAATTAAAACATTTAATTACATTCTGTATTGTAGTCATAAAAAAAAAAAAAAACATGTTATTCCCGTGGTGCTTCCCCTTTGGTGGGAAACTGGAATACTTCCTACTCCTCCTACAATCTTCTGATTAATTTCGATGCGGGTTCCAGGACAGATTTAGCATGTCCCCCGGGCACCCCTGAGATCATATCAAAGGGTTTTTGCGGTTGGTTACCACTGTCGATCCTGGCTACACAGGAGTTGCAGTGGTGGATAAGTGTGGTGGGCCAATTGCCCGTTTTTATTGCTTTGTTAACTCGCTTTTTAAGTTCCTCCATATTATTTTTTCAATTGTCAGTGAGACAAAAATAAAAATAAGTTGAGTAAAATCTATAATGTACATACAATATAAAATTACCTATAATTTACATATTATACTATGATAAAAATAGACATATTTATTTCATAAACTTACTTCATTGATGTTTCAACCGCAGCACAAATACTGATGAGCTCCTCGTCGTAGATCGGATCAAATAGTTAACATTTTGCGACTTCTTCACACAAGTTGCCCAGCTCCACATCCATGTTATCGTTGAAGAAAGCGCTGACACATATTTCGTTGGAGTTCTCCATAACGTTTGCTGTATGAATTCGAAATTCAAGTGATAGATTTGACTAAATCAAATCTAAATTATGATTCATGGTTTATTATTATAAAATGGACTTTAATAAATCAAATGTAAGAAGTTATCAAGTTAACTTAAAATTAAGATATATCTAATTTTTATAATAATTCATTATTTATTATTATAATTGATATTTCCTACAAGTAGTTTTTCCTGCAATTTCCTTCGTTATTTTATAAATTGACTCTTTTGTTAATTTATAGATATTATTATTTTCCTTGGTATAGTACTTTGTCCTAGAGTAAGCATGTTTCCAATGTTCCGATTGAGGAATCTTTTCAAATTTTTTGAGATCATATATCTCTATTTTTATTAAATGGGTTGCTATCTTTCCATCATCCACATTAGTAGATATGTAACACATTCCACCATCCCCATCGGGTTTTGAAACATTTGAGGATTGTTTCTTTTGCTGTTTTTTTGGTGCAGTGTCAAAAAATTCATCAAGACTTTCACCTCGTTTCCTTTTAGTGGTATGTTTTTCGTTAGGTACACAATCATTACTTTCCACATCAGTCAGGGATTGTGTGTAATAATAATGCTTAAAATTATTTTCTTCGTGGTCAATTAAATTGAATGAATTCTGCAACAATGGAAAGCTAATCTATTATAACAGTCCATAGAAACTATCAGTTTAAATATTGTAAACAAAATTAAATCAGACAAAAAAATTAAAAATTAATAACTTACCTGCATTGGGATGTACTCAGAAGTTGCACAAGTGTTTAACTACACTAATCACTAGACTGATTTCACCCACTCACTTACTCGCACAGTAATGGTATCCACAATGAGAAAACAGAGGGCTTATATAGTAAAAATTTGGGTGGTTAGGAAAGCGGTTTTGCAATCTTATCTAATGTCCCAACCATTAAGTTATCCTGTTCTGGCGACGTCTCACAGGAATAATTAGTAAAGAATGTGAAAGTGTATCATATGTATTGTATGCTTTATCACTAAATGGACGTTAAGTATGACTCAATGATTGTGAATAATGGTTTGTGATATTACAACATTCCACTGATGAGAAAAAAAAAACGCTTGAAGATATATTCCTGGGGCAAGTACCCAAAAGATGTATCATATGATTTGTAAATAACGCAGCATTTAATGGTAGCATTAGTAAGAATCCTTTCAATTTTGAAAATTATGGTATGAATTCATTTTGTTTATACATACACAATAAGTGCCTTAAAAAACTCTACAACCATCCTTCTGGTAATATGTTCACTTCAGCCTATCATACATTATTATTACATTATCATACATGGTTATTGTCTATTAGCATTTGATTTAAACCCTGATTTATCATCAAACACGAACAGTCATTGGAATCTGATAAGACATGGTAGTGTGAGGTTAGAGGTTCGATTTGATTCTAGTCTCTCTCAAACGATTAACTGTATTGTATATGCAGCGTTTGATAATGTTATAGAAATAGATAAAAACCGTAATGTAACTGTAGACTATAGTAGCTAAGAAAAGTCACATGTATGATCTATTTAAGTTATAATGTGTAACGTTTGTGTAGCTATTAGTGTGTGTGTGTGTGTGTGTGTATTATGAAATAAAATTATTGTACCTAATTTATGTTTCTTTTATTTATTAATTTATTATTTTCATATGTAATACCCCTCTTAGTAAATACATAAACCATACATAATACGGATATGTGACATAAATACAAGATCCATAGACCAGATTGGTTCTGTGATAATACAGTATGAACACAATAGAGATCCGTAATTATTTGAGAAGAATTTGTGCAGGTTTAGAAGATAATGTATACGCCGCGAATAGTCTACCTATATATATTCAAACCTCTACATACATTATTAGCAACTTAGACCCTGATAGTAAGCCTGGATCCCACTGGATAGCCATACACATCAATGACAATGGCTTCGGACAATACTCTGACTCTTTCGGACGTGGTCCTATGCGCTAAACCGTCCATAGTGCAAAAGCCTTTCCGTAAACCAAACTGTGTCTTGGATATAAGACCCTTATTCTCCATAAGCCATTCTAGCCTGTTTTTAATGAGGTGTTCCAAAATTTTTGATAAAGTGGCCGAAATAGCTATTGGTCTGTAACTACAAAGGTCGCTACTAAGTTTTCCCGGTTTATGTATAGGCAAAACAATTTGTGAGCGCCATTACTCCGGAGGAACTTCCGACTGATAAAATTATGTAAACTTACGCTGGTGCATCAAAACATACAAGTTATGTCTAGTAAGGAATTAGAAATTAAGTTGTTTTTAAACAATAATTTAGACATTTTATGTTTAACTGAACATTGGTTTAAGAAAAATGAAATTATGTTAATCCTTGGTATGCACCAGCTGGCTAGTTCTTTCTGCAGAGAAAAAGCCATAAGAGGCGGCTCACTTATATTAATTAAGAAGAATTTAAAATATAAAAAACGTAAAGGCATAGTAAACCTTTCTACAGAGCGAACAACTTAAATAGCCTGTATAGAGGTGGGACACTTTATTATTGTTAGCGTATACAGGAGGCCTGTACCCTTTAGGGTTATATGATTCATTTGAAAAAATAATGGAAACGTTATTAACTAAGATAAGTGTATCTAACAAAGATATATTATTGTTTGGAGATTTTTATATAAATATTCTAGAAAGTAATTTCACCACTGTTAGATTTACTTTATAGTTAAAATCATATAACTTAACTCATTTATTCTTTGAACCAACAAGGATCAATGACAGCTCTGCTACATGCATTGATAACATTTTTACCAACATAGATCCATTAAATAAAGAAATCATTAACATACTAAGCTCTGATCACTGTGGGCAGCGGGCCATTTTCCCTATAGATAATAATTGCAAACAATTACACAAGGACAGAAACACATGTATACCAATAATGTCAAACATATTGAGAAATTTAGAGGTGAAATTATAGCTAATATTGGACATTTAGAGTATCATAGTAGCACGGATATGTCGTTTGGTAAAATGTTTTAATTAAAGACAAATTTGATACTATTTTCACCTCTAAGACAGTGAGAACAAACAATAAAAGTAAATTCAGTGAATGGGCAACGGCAGGTATTTTAAAAAGTAAAGATTCAAATTGTATGAACTTTATAATGAAAGAACAACGAATCAAAGTAAAGAATTTAAAAATTATGTAAGGTTATATTTGTAGTGATCTGTGATCATGGCAACTTTATACATAATCTGTCTGTCACCAGTAATGTCATTGGAGTTTTGTCACTTGGAATAACGCTGAACTACGAATACAATGATCGACACATAGCTTGCAGTTAATCATTTATTATCTCGCCCATCCCGCTCTGCCAATCCTGAAATATAACAAAAACCAATAGATTTTCAGTCTTGTAGTTCCGATATTTTCAACTAGTTGTCCTGAAAATGAATATATTTTATTATTTGTTTGACAAATGTTAAAAGAAATATTGGATGCTTTTCCAATTTTTCGTAATGTACCTATAGACATGACATTAATATCAGCACCTGTATCTATTTGACAATCTAAAATGTTACCATAAATATTGAAGGATATTTTCCAATTTTTTGAGTTGCTTTCCGATGGTTTGACAATAGAACCAATAACAAATTCATAAGATTCCTGCAACATACTAGATGATGATGATGAACATTGATTTGAATTGTCATTTTGATTAAACTCGGAATTATAATTCGATTCCACATTTGACATTAGCTACTGTCATTTTGTAAAATAATGATACCACATATAATAGTGTAGGGATGAACACAAAAATCGATAAACAATCGCAATTTATGTTTATGTAATCATAATATTGGAGTGCCAATTAAAGACTAAATTATTGATTTTTATTTAAATATGTATAAAAATACATAATTGTTCATAATAATTATTTATTAATTAGTAACCACTGCTTTATTTTATAAAAAGTTAATATTTTTGTTTTTTATATTAAAAACAAAACTTATAATAAAAGAGCCTAGATAGTTTTCTGTATTGGCAACCCGTGCGCGCTCGTGTAATGATTCCAAACTATTATACAATTTACTATTTTAGATTTTACAAGTGATGAACGATGATCCAGAAATGCCCAAGGTTTCCAAAGACACCCTCAGAAAAATTTTGAAGCATCTTAATTTTAAATTTTTTGCACGGTCACGCTAGAGCACACTTATTGATCGAAATGATATAATAACATGGCGCCAGCGTTACTTGCGAATTATATGTCAGTTTCGACGAGAAGGGAGACATATATATTATCAAGATGAAACTTGGGTTAACGCAGGTAAGGCTAACATTTTGAATTTATATACATTTTACATTAAATTTAATAGTAATATTGAAAGTTCATGTACTATATTTATTTTTAGGTCATACTGTAAAAAAATCTTGGGTGGACAAGAAAGTCACATCATCTCGGCAAGCGTTTTTAGAGGGACTGACCACTGGATTAAAAAATCCATCTGGAAAAGGCAAACGTCTCATAATTAGCCATATAGGTAGTGAAGAAGGCTTCCTGGAAGAGGAGCTCATGATTTTTGAAGCAAAGAAAAATTGTGAAGATTACCATGATGAGATGAATGCAGTTTGTTTTGAGGAGTGGTTCGCTGGAGTCTTGCCACAATTAAGACCAATCTCAATTGTGGTGATGGATAATGCACCTTACCACTCCCGAAAATTGGAAACGGCGCCAAAAATGAGCTGGAAAAAAGCTGCCATTCAAGACTGGCTTTTAAATAAAAATATTCATTACGAACCAGTTATGGTTAAAGCTACGCTTTTAGAACTGATACCACATAATGAATCTTTTAATAAGTACGCTGTAGACAAAATGGCAGCATAACATGGGATCACGGTTTTAAGACTGCCCCCTTACCATTGCGAGCTAAACCCTATCGAATTGATATGGGCGCAGGTAAAGGGGCATGTAGCTCAAAATAATAAAACCTTCAAATTGACAGACGTGAGAAATTTATTTGAGGAAGGCATTCAAAAAATTACGGCTACCGAATGGTCTAAATGCGTATCCCATGTAGTCAAAGAAGAGAAAAAAATGAGTAGGCTAGATATGTTAATTGACAACATCACAGACACATTTATAATAAATGTTACAGAAAGTGACAGCGATAGCGATAGCGATGACGGCGACGATTTATAAAATAAAATATTACCATAATACATATATTTGATTTATTTCTCATGTTCCTTCATGATCAATTTTTTTTATTTATTTCACTCACAATTATTAAAGAAAACTCTCAGATCCTTAATAAAATTAATCGTCATAACTAAATCCGTTCAGAAATGTTTAATTTCCTGATATACACATGTACTTAGTTTCTATTAAAGTAGTAGTTGTTTAGATATAAACGAGAGGAATCGATCCGGAAATATTCCATTTCCGTATCGAAAAATTTCGCAACGTCACTATTTACGACAGTACTTGTCATAACGTTGCAACACTGAAATTGTCAAATCTGGAATCGAATTAAAATTCCGAGTATAGACAAGAAACTTACACTTCTATCACCGGTCTTTTTATTATGGAAGCATAATTTTGCGAAATGATTTGGCTTTTTGCATACAGCACAAGTTTTTCCAATTGCTGGACATTTATAGCGATGTTGTTGTCCACAACGACCACAAATTGATTTCGACCTGGTAGAAGAAACTGAAAAGGAATTGTTATTGTTATTTCTCGATGAGCTTCCTTTCCTCGGCCTTGATCTAGATTTTTGTCTCTGTGCATTCCTTGTACGAGAGCGACTTTGGTGCGATGTAGTATTGACATTTTGTTGTTCTTCCTTTTGATTATGGATTAATAATTTTGACCTTCTTCTTCTTCTTCTTCTGGCATAGCCTTCCCTGTAATAGGAGTTGCCAACGTCAGAGTGAATTTTGACCTTGATTGTGACAGTTCCATGTTTTTGGCAAATCGTATGGCATCTGTAATGTTACTAAAATTTTCCTGAAGTAATCTTTCTTTTATTGGAGTATTTTTAATTCCTATTATGGACATATATTTTATTACTGATTCCTTCAACTGATGAAATTCGCATGAACTTGAAAGATTATTTAAAATAGTGACATATTCATCCAATGTCTCGTTTTCTTGAAATTTCGTGAAAAAATTCTCTCAACAGTAATATTTTTGTGAGGCGTAAATTTGTCATCGAATTTTTGTATGATTGATGTCAGAGTCTCACTTTCTTTGTCTGCTATTTGAAACGAATTGTATATCTCAAGCCCGTCATCCCCAATGCAATTTAATAAAATAGCGATTTGCTTCGACTGTGGTGCCGTTTCTAAATTATTTGCTTCGAAATATATGAGGAATTTCTGTTTCCACTTATTCCATTGTGTAGCAACGTTACAATTTCCTTGGACACACAATGGTTTGAGCTTGTTTTGTAAGAAAATGTTTGTTACCTTGTTTTGGTCCGACATTTTATTTTTGACTTTTTTCTTCTGACACCATCTATTGGTATTTGTTATATTTCAGGATTGGCAGAGCGGGATGGGCGAGATAATAAAATATTCAAAAACATTTAAGCAAGTTTGCTCTGCAGCAAAATCTCTTCACATTAGAAATAAAATTAAGGATTTGAAAAATAAGATTAAAACAACTTGGCAAATCATTGCAAATGAAACTGAAAGAGTCACCAGCCGCACCACATATTTTAAATTGAATATAGATAATAAAATAATTCTTTGCTGACATTCCAGTTTCAAACACCAAAAATTTGTATGCCTCTCCTGCTGATGCTGAATTACCTCTTAAAGATAATGTAAAAGAGTTATAAATTGAATTTAGATTTAAAGAAATAGGACCGCAAGACATTATTAAAAATTTTAATTTATTTAATATTAAGAATACTGCAGATTTATGGGGCCTATCAATGAAAGTTATTAAATCTATAATCGATATTATACAGGTGACCTGAAATTCTATACATTCCTTTGAAAGACAGAAAGTAGACCTCATTTACAGTAATATTTTTCATGGCATCCCCTACCCGAAAGTTGATATTTACAAAGTTATTGAAATTTCAAAATTTTTTTCTTTATTTTCGACTTTTTGACTTTGACATGACGTATTTTTAAAAATGTTTGTCTTTTTAGTGATTTTTAATGTATTTTAACCGTCAATGAGTCAAATATTATTTTTAAGGAATAAATAGGGACAAACTAAGCGAGAATTTTTCATTATGAGACATGAAACTGAATTTTTTTTTAAGAAAAATGCACATTTTTCTTAAAAACAGGTGATTTTCTTAAAAAAATGTATGATACAATGCGTACAAATATTCTAAATAACTTCCTTATCTCATTAGCTTTCCAAAAAGGTGCAAATGTCTACATAAAAATATGACGTTGTAGTAAACATATTAGAAGTAAAATGAAATAATGTCTAAATCGATTTATTTGCGATAAGGTTAAAATAAAAGGAAAAACTTGAATTTAATTACGTTTATTGTGTTTAAAAAACATCAATGTTTTAGATTTTTAGGTAATTGTACCCTTGTTATTTCACCAGACCTACAATTTATAGAGCAAAGTCTATTTAAAAATACTCTTACATTGGCAACTCACTGAGACCGACATAATTAAAGAAGAAGAACAAAATTTAAAAATATTCACCCCATGGTCTTGTTTTTTCTCAAGCCTTAAATTTATTTTCTTATAAATAGTTCAGTGCGGGTGTATAGTATATATTTTTAATTATTTAGCTTTAGTTTTCTATTTACTTTGTTTTTTCTCTAATTTTAGGTATTTTTTTTTAATTTATACCTCTAACAATGAATCGGCCTCCGGATCCGGGAGGCGGGAACTCTTTATGCACAGTTCCGCTGCCTAGGAATTTTGTTACTGTAGATTATGACGATTCCAGTATGGACACAGATCAATCAACCAAAAAGACACTAAAAAGACCTCGTCTTCATACGATTTGTAAGCATTGTAACAAAAAGTAAGGAAAACGCGGGAAACCAGAAGGTTGGTTGCCAATGCTGCTCAGGGCCTGATAAATCTGATGAGAACGGGGAAGTTGCCTCGTCTTCGATACCACACACGCAAAGCGTGGAGCCTACAAAACATTCATTTCATTAACAGCCATAGGACGTCCACTGCTGGACATAGGCCTCCCCCAAAGATTTCCACAACGAACGGTCCTGGGCCACCCGCAACCAACGGCGGCCCGCGACCTTCATAAGGTCATCGGTCCACCTAGAGGGAGGCCGTCCAACGCTGCGCTTTCCAGTTCGTGGTTTCCACTCTAGAACCTTTACTCCCCAGCGGTTATCAGTTCTACGAGCGATGTGGCCTGTCCTTTGCCACTTCAACTTGCTGATTCTGCGAGCTATGTCGGTTACTCCAGTTCGTCTGCGAATCTCCTCGTTGCGGATTCTGTCATGCAGAGAAACCCCGAGCATAGCTCTCTCCATCGCTCTTTGAGTGACTTTGAGCTTATTTAAGAGGCCAACAGTGAGGGACCACGTTTCACATCCATAAGACATCACTGGCAACACGCACTGTTCAAAGGCCTTTGTCTTTAGGCACTGAGGTATTTCGGACTCGAAGACGCTGCGTAGTGTCCCGAACGCTGCCCATCCGAGTTGGATTCGTCGTTGGACCTCACTATCGAAGTTGGACTTGCCTAATCGGACTGTCTGTCCCAGGTAGACGTATTCGTCAACAACTTTGATTTTAGAGTTCCCAACAAATACTGGAGCGGGTACAACATGGGCATTAGACATAATTTTCGTCTTGTCCATGTTAATTTTTAGACCCACTCGTTGAGAAGCTCTATCGAGGTCACCGAGCATGGCGCTAAGGTCTTCCAGCGATTCTGCCATTATGACTATATCGTCAGCAAACCGAAGGTGAGTGATGTATTCGCCATTTATGTTGATGCCGTATCCTTCCCAGTCTAGGAGTTTAAAAACATCTTCCAATGCTGTGGTGAAGAGTTTAGGAGAGATGACATCTCCCTGCCTTGCACCTCTCTGCAATTGGATAGGTTTCGTACTTCCATTCTGTACTCGGACCGACATGGTGGCATTGTTGTACAAACACTTCAACACTTCTATATAGCGATAGTCAATGTGGCACCGCTGAAGAGACTGAAGCACCGCCCAGGTTTCGATCGAATCGAAGGCTTTCTCATAGTCCACATACGCCATACAGAGCGGACGATTATATTCCTCCGATTAATCTATAATCTGACGGAGTGTGAGGATGTGGTCTATGGTACTATAGCCTTTTCGGAAACCGGCTTGTTCGGGTGGCTGGAAGTCGTCGAGCCTGCGCGCGAGACGGTTCGTGATAACCCTCGAGAACAATTTGTAGATATGGCTCAAGAGCGAGATCGGTCTGTAGTTCTTCAACAAGGTATTGTATCCTTTTTTGAAAAACAGCACCACAACCCCCTGCACCATGCCTCAGGTGTGGCCGCTTCATGTATGACGGAATTGAACAGTTTCTGGAGGACTTTGAGTACCGGTTTTCCACCCGCTCTCAGAAGTTCTGTCGTAATTCCGTCTTCACCTGGCGCCTTGTTGTTCTTAAGCTGTTTGAGGGCCATCCTAATCTCGTACAGGCCGACGTCCGGGATATCCTCGGTATAGTGTCGAGTTAGCTTGGCTCTTGGATCTTTAGCCGTGCTGTTAACAAGTGTCCGTGTCGATGTGTACAACTGTCGTAGAACTCTTCTATCTCCTCCAAAATCTCTGGCTTCGACGAGATGATCTTGCCTTGATCGGTCTTCAGCTTCGTCATCTGGCTTTGTCCGATAGACAGTTTCTTTGCGAACACTTTAGAGCCCTTGTTTCGCTCAATCGTTTCCTCAATACATCTAGTATTGAAGGAGCGTATATCGTGTCGCATTGCCTTGGTTATCTGTCTATTAATCCGTCTATATAATGACATGTCAGCTGAAAACTGCAATCTCATTTCTCGCCTTTGCGCCATGAGTTCCAGCGTTCCATTGGAGAGCTTTTGAGTTCTACTTTGGCGTCGGGTCTTATAGAATTTCGACCCAATCGCATGGACATCTTCCACAAACCTGTTGCTTATATCGTCCACAGATTCGCACTCGCCTAGGCATTTGAAGCGATTTGGAGCTCGAGTTGGAATTTTTAGGGATTTTGGATATTGGCAGTGGTGGGTCTGATCGTGGACTTCATCAGACTAGACCTTTCCAGCTAAACGTTTAGATTTAATGTGCCTCTTACAATGCGGTGATCGCTACCAGTCTTAACCCTGTTGATCACAGAGACATCATTAAATATACGCCGCTTGGTCGTCATAATGAAGTCGATCTCATTTTTTGTGGAACCGTCCGGGCTGATCCAGGTCCACTTCCTGGTATGCTGCTTCTTGAAGAAGGAGTTCATCATGAAGAGTCCCTCTTTCTCCATGAAATCAGCCAGTAGCTGCCTCCTTGGGTTCCGCTGCCCAATTCCATATTGTCCCATTCTCAACTCATCGCTTCGTTTACCCAGTTTCGCGTTGAAGTCTCCCATCACAACCGTATAGTGGGTTGGTGAGGTATGAATGGCTTTAGAAATGTCCTCATACATAATCTCAACTTCATCGTCAGGGTGTGTCGAAGTAGGTGCGTATACCTGTATAACGTTGATCGAATACCGACTGGTAATTTTGAGTTCCAGGTATATCACCCTATTCGACACACTCTCGATCTTCACTATGTTGTTGACAAGAGACTTGTGGACGATAAACCCGACACCACCTTCGGATTTACGTTCTCCTTCCCGGTAGTAGAACAAGTTGCCAGATTTGAGAATTATCGTGTCCTCGCCCTGTCTTCGGACTTCAGATAACCCTATGATATGCCATCGCAACTTGTCCACTGCTTCTTCCAGCTCAGCAATCTTCGAATGTTGCCTCAAAGTGCGTGCGTTGTACGTTGCCAGGTCGAGTCGTCGGGGGTGGTAACCGGAATTTCGGAGCCGGAGATTCTTCGCACCCCCTGCCCCCCCGTTCCCGTAGCCGCTACCGTAGCCAGGGATAGCGGGGCTGCCGGTGCCTAGGGGCCGTGGCCGTTTTAAGATGTTCATTTTTGGGGGGGGTTTGCCGTAGTCACCCTTGGTACGCTTGGCAGGCGGGTTGGTGACCGCAGTGGTGTATACCTACTTACTCAGACGGACGCTGCTGCCCATTCGCCTGAGGTCCGGGTTTGTCGCCTCTTACGACACGCTTTTCCGGACGGCGGTGGGGATTTGTATTCTTTCTCCGTCCCCACACGGATTCTCCGTCCCCACACGAACGTCCCCACACAAAACATTATATTGGTAGAAATTTGTACAATGAGAATGACGTGTCACCTTACTTGGTTCACGTCCAAAAAATTACCAAAAATGACAATGACGGAACAATGTTCCACCCTATCACTTTTGGTGATTTTCTCATGAAAAACAATATTTACAATATTATTAACGGCAGCCTAAAAAAGATAGGGAGCAATAGACTTTCAGTTTCATTTATTAATTATACAGATGCAAACTTATTTATAAATAATAGTTTACTTACTGAGAACAACTATGAAGCATTTATACCATCATTCAATGTTATACGAATAGGAATTGTGAGGGGTGTACCTACTGAGTGGTCACCTGAAGAAATAATAAAAAATATTTCTTCTCCTATTGGTTGTGGAAAAGTTGTAAAGGTCAGACGCTTAAATTATAAAACGATTGTAGAGGGATCTCCTGTCTGGAAACCGACACAATCAGTAGTTGTGTACTTTGATGGCAGGATTCTACCGAAAAGAATCTTTATATGTTATAATTCCTTACCAGTTGACCTTTACATCTTTCCCACCATACAATGTTTTAAATGTTGTCGGTATGGACATACTAAATTACAGTGCAGATTAAAACCTAGGTGTATCAAGTGTGGCCAGGAGCATTTAATGTAATCTTGTGTTGATGAATGTGAATATTACTGTTGTTTGTGCTCTGGCCATCATATGGCAAATGACAAAGTATGCCCAGAATTTAACAGACAGAAATCTATAAAATTACACATGGCCGAACATTGTGTCTTATATGCGGAGGCTAATAAAGAAATTCTATCATCATGTAAGTCATACTCACTGACATTATCAATTCCTAAAGTTTATTTGCCTCCAAACATTGAAAGTATACCTACTGCTAATAGATCATACAAAAAAACTGTAATATCTAGACCTCGTGCACCTTATAAGCCAAGTAAAGGATACAATAAAATTGCTCACAACAATATTTGCCTCCAAACATTGAAAGTATACCTACTGCTAATAGATCATACAAAAAAACTGTAATATCTAGACCTCGTGCACCTTATAAGCCAAGTAAAGGATACGATAAAATTGCTCACAACAATATATTAAAAGAGTTTTCTTTCAATGAATTAGAAAAAATTACAACACCAGTAAATGAACATAATAACATTTATTCTAAGAATGAATTTTCCACAATTACAGATGTTATATCATTATTACAAACTTGTTCACAAAATAATAATAGTTTACCGTCCATCGTTGCCCCTTAATTCAATGTATAGTTAATATTCTTAAAAATGGCCAGTTCCCAGGCAATGATTCAGTGGAACGCTAGAAGTGTAATTCATAAAAAAATGACATAATTTATTTGTTAAATAATTATAAACCTTTTTTATTTTCTTTTTCTGAAACTTGGCTTAGGCCAAGTAATACTTTTAGATTTAAAAATTATAATACAATCAGAGAAGATAGATTAGATGTGTGGCGGACCAATTAGTGCCACAACCCTGAATCGCGCTATCGAAGTTTTCTAAGATCGGCGGTAAATATACAACACCTGAAATTACTACAAGTGGGCTTCGGCCTGACCGAGCATAGTATCTCGCTCGGTCGAGATCTCCCTTTGGGGCATCCACTCTTCCCACAGATGGTTATGGAGGTGTAGCTTTTCTTCTTGAGAAAAACTACCCTTTTAGCTTAATTAATATTTCTGTACATAGTCCTGAACTTTCTATTTTAGCAATAAGTGTAAATAATATTTGTTTTGCTTCTGTGTATATTTCCCATATTTCTATTAACATTTTAAATGAAATAAGTAATATTTTAGCATCTCTTCCAAAACCTTTAATTATCACAGGGGATTTTAACTGTCATCATCAGTTATGGGGTAGTTCCATAACCAATAATTATGGTAATAAGCTGTTAAGTATTCTTGACCAAAATAATTTGTGTATAATAAATTCTGGTGAACCAACAAGACGTACTAGTCCTTCAGAGGGCAAAAGTGTGGTTGACCTAACTATTTGTTCTCCACAGTTTGTATCGCAATTATCATCTTCAGTTCTAACCTCCACTTTTGGAAGCGATCACTTCCCTGTAATTACTTCCTCCCCTTTTAATAATGCTCATGTTCCTAAACATAAAAACAGATTGTTTCCTATATATAACCTTAATAACTTCACTGATGAAGCTTGGGAACAATTTAGTAATAAAGTTGACTCAAAACTGCCACAGAAAAAGTCTGGTAGATGTCTAGAAATGACTTCATAGATGCTCTTGTTTTCACGGAAGTCTTGATTGATAGTGCTAACTAAAGTTTCCCAGTTAAAAATGAAACTTCTTCCATTCCAAGCCCACTATGGTGGGATAAAGAGTGTACTAAAGCTATAAAAAAGAGAAAGGCTGAAAAAATTTATAGTAATAATATGTCTCTAGAAAACTATTGGTCCTTAAAAAATATTATAAATAGTACCAAATTACTTTTCAAAAGGAAAAAATCCGAAAGTTGGCGAAAATTTTGCTCATCATTATCCCCTAACACTCCTCCAGCTGATGTATGGAAAAGTATAAAAAGATTTAAGTCAGCATATAATACCACCCATTCTGTATCACTTCCCTGTAGTATAGCTAATGATTTTCTAGACAAACTTGCTCCTCCAACAGTTAATTTTAATACCAACCTCATAAACGAAGATAGTACAAATGAATATTATGAATCTTCGGAATTAAATTCTCCTTTCTCTTTAACAGAATTAAAAAATGTTTTGTTATATGTATCAGATTGTTCTCCTAGGCCTGATGGTATTTATTATTCATTAATTTCTCATAAATAAATGATAATAATCTAGGCACTAATTTGTCTAAAAATAATAAACTTTATTTTTGAGTCTGGTAATATTCCATCAGAGTGGAAATGTCAAATTATTATTCCTATCCTAAAACCAAACAAGAATCCTTCCCTCTCATCTTCATATCGTCCAATAGCTCTTTCATCAGTCCTTTTAAAAATAATTGAGCACCTAGTTAAAAATCGTCTAGAGTGGTTCGTTGAAAGTAATTGTCTTCTTTCCTCGTCCCAATACGGTTTCCGGCGAAATAAAAGTACATATGACAATTTAAGCCTTTTTACCACAGACATACGATTAGCTTTTTCTGTAAATAAATTTGTTATTTCCGCCTTTCTTAATTTGTCGAATGCTTATGATAATGTCAATATAGCAATACTTAGACAAAAATTAATAAAACTAAAGATTCCCAAAAAAATATTTTTATTTTATAATTAATATGCTTTCGGACAGATCTATAATTTTTTATAATGATTTCCAAAAATATATAAGATGCCATCCAAAGGTTTGCCACAGGGTTCAGTTTTGAGCCCTTTATTGTATGATTTGTATAGCTGTGATTTAGAATTGTCCATTTATGAGGGTGTTGGTGTTTTGCAGTATGCGGATGACTTACTTTTATACATTATAGAAAATAATATTGATTTTGCATCAGCAAAATTAACAAAATCTTTGTTCTCTCTTAAGCGATGGCTAGACAACCATGACCTGGATTTATCTCCAGCTAAAAGCTCCATAGTTATTTTTAATCGAATGCGTATGTCTCCACAAGTTCAATAATTTTTTGACAGTACGATTATTCCGCAAAATAATCATCATAAATTTTTAGTCGTTATACTAGACGAAAAACTTTCATGCGAAAAAAATGTAAATATTATTAGATGTTTAGCAAGTGTTTGGTGGGGTGCTCATCCTTTTTACTTAAAAATGATATATAATGCTTTGATACGTAGTATTATAGAATATGGCACATTCCTGCTAGCGCCCGTGTGTAAGTCGGGATTTAAAGCAATAGATAAAATTCAAAGTAAATGCCTTAGGATTATTTGCGGCGCCATGAAATCTAGCCCGATTAACGCTTTACACGTTGAATGCTATGACCCTCCTCTGTATTTGCGTCGTCAGTATCTATCAGATAAATATCTCTTCCGATGCCTGCAACTTAATGATCATCCAATTATTGCAAAGCTTCAACAACTTGCTTATTTTGTTTCTAACAATTCGTATTGGTTACATCCTTGTTTAATTGTAAGTTACTTTAAATTTAAATCGCTTTCTGCTCCTGTACATATAACTCTTGTAAATTACCAATTTTTTCTTCCTCATATGAGGCACTTACTACTACTCCAAATATTGTTAGCATTGGTATAGAAAAAAAATTCATTGAGGGGTAATTCTAAATTCAATAGAATTGTTGAAACAAGATTTAGGAACTATCATTATGTTTTCACAGATCATGCGTCAAAACATGAAATTAATGGCCATGTCGGGGTAGGCATTTTTCACTCTCTATATAATATAGTACAAAAAATCAAACTTCCTTCAAATGTACTGTATTCTCTGGGAGGTGCTTAGGTATTTTAAAGGCTATAGAATATATAACACTAGCAAAACTTAAAAAGTCCATTGTCTTTACAGATTCTCTAAGTGCTATTCAAGCCCTTGTCAAAAATCCATTTAAAATTAAGCAACAGCATCCTGTTATATTTGGTATTAGGCAGTTACTAACAGAATGTATCATGAAAGATTATTTAATAACATTTGCTTGGATCCCTAGCCACTGTGGAATTGTTGGAAATGTTAGAGCTGATTCTCTTGCCAATGATGCGTTAACATGTGGAGATTTAGTTCCTTATAAAATTTACTATTTAGATTTATTAACTTTGCCCAAAAATTATTTAGACGCATCATGGAAATTGTCTTATGATCAAAGTTGTGGGCAAAAAGGAGTGCATTACTATAGACTTCAGCCTGAAATTTTGGCAAAACCATGGTTTTATAAGACGGATTTCAATAGAAAATGTTGTAGCATTATATCACGATTAAGGCTCGGCCACACTTGTTCTCCAGACCATCTCGCTAGGTTTAATATCATTGCCAGTCCCGCTTGTGTGTGTGGTACTGAAATTGGGGATATCAACCATCTGTTCTTTACTTGCCCACTTTACAACCGCACCCATTTCCTTGATTCATTGATAGAGAATAAAATCCCTTTTCCTACATCAGTAATTTGTTTATTGTTCACTAGAAAATATGTTATTTATAAAATATTATCTGATCTTATTTTATATAATAACTGAGATATAATTTTTATCTATATACTTAATATGTACTTATGTCTTTCTGTCCCTTCCTTTGTAAATAAGTTTTTTTTTTCTGATCCTGTCCTGAATACCTTTTCCAAATTCCTCGTTCTCTCTATATTATTGTTACATACGTTATTACCGTTCGTCATTGGCTATGTACAGAGTGCAAGCCATTATCAAAAAAAACAATGTCGGAAAAAAGCGCGGGAACTTAAAAAAGCCGGACGCGGTATTTCTTTATAAAATGTATAATTTATTTTTGTATGTAAATAGTTAGTTATATATTTTAGTCTTAGTTATATTTTCCCTTTTTCTTAGTGTACTTAAGTTTTATTTCGGTAAGTTTAGTTTTAATTGTAGTTTAGAGAAGACCGAAGAAGAAGTTTTTCACCCTATAGTATATTGTTAATGCATTGGTAGAATTAAAAAACTAGGTAGAAATAGGTTATCAATGGCTTTTTCTGAATATAGTGATGCTAACAATTTTATAAATAATCCACAATTTAACTCGGATCAATTCAAATCTTTTATTTCATCCTTCCAGGTAAGTAGAATAGGTTTAGTGAGGGCCCATACCAGCTGACAGGTCTGATAATGACATAATTAATAACATTTGGTTGTGGGGAGATTTTAAAAATTAGGAGACTAAAGAAAAAATCAATTATAAATGGGACAGCACAGTTTAATAATACAGAGTCTGTAGTGAAAGAGAGTGTACATGTGTTACAACGCACTTCCTGTAGATTTATATATATTTCCTACCATACAATGTTATAACTGCTGTAGATACGGACATGTAAAAACCAATGTCGGTCCATTCCTAGATGCTTTAGGTGTGGCCAGGGACATGCCGGAAATAAGTTGCTCCGTTGAGTAGGACTCAATATTCTGTTGTATATACCAAGGTTCACACATTGCAACTGACAAAAAGTGTCCAGAATTCCAATGCCAAAAATGCATTAAAGAGTCGATGGCCATTAAATGTTTGTCTTATTCAGAAGCTTCCAAACCTCATCCCACTATTTCCAAATTGTATTCAGATGTATTAATGTCTTCAAATGTTTCGTCATCTCCTGCAAATACTAACTTGATAGCAACATTATCAAGTTTATCACTGTCCAACGTAGCTTTATTTAATACTGAATCAAATATAAAAACTTCATCCAATAATGGACAACATAATCCAATGGAATTGCCGCAGTGTAGTTAGTAAAAAACATGAAATGATATATCTAATTAATCAATTCAAACCTACTATTCTTGCCTTACAAGAGACATGACTTAAGCCAGAATCTCTTTTTAGGATTTCAGGTTATACATGTCTTAGGGAATATAGATCTGATGGATACGGTGGTACAGCCTTGCTTATCAAACATCATCAATCATTTCATCATATTATACCTCTTCCTTCACATCATTCTGATTTCTCAATCATAGCTGCATTTGTAAATAACATTTGTTTTGTTTCACTGTATATACCTCATCCTTCTTAATATAGTATTTTCTCTGATATTAAAGTTATTATTAGTCAATTACCCCAACCAATGGTAATACTAGGAGATTTGAACGCACATCAGTCATGGGATGGGGTTATGAATTATTAGACCTATTAAATTATCACAAATTGTGCATTCTGAATTCTGGCCATCCAACACTTCAGACTGCCCCTCATGAAGGTTGTAGTGCACCAGACTTATCAATATGTTCACCTAATCTTTCATCTGTTTTCACTGGTATGTTTTAGAGTCATGTTATGGAAGTGATCATTTTCCTATTACTTTATTATTTCCAGGGAAAAACAGAAATTTAAACCACCATCAATGAAATATCATATTAACAATAATTCAGATTGGGATAGTTTTAGAATTTCAATCACAAATCAAATATCATCTTTTCCTAGCATAACATCTGAAAATGAATCTGTATGTGCAGAGGCCTTAGCTTCAGCATTTATTAAAGCAGCTGATGAAACTTTCCCAAAAAAAAACATACATCTCATTTCAAGAATGCACACAGTTGCTATAAAAAATAGGAAAGAAAGTGAAAAACAATATAATAGAAATCCAAATATAGCCAACTATGAAATATATATAGATTGTGTTAAAGATACTAAGAAATTATTCAGGAGGAAAAAGTTATTAAGCTGGAGACAATTTTGTTTATCGTTAAATGCAGATGTCCACCCTACTGTAGTGTGGAATAACATGAGACGCTATAGATATGCATTTAAAACTCCTTTCCATCCTATACCTGGCACATTGGCCTGTAATTATTGATAGTTTAGCTCCACCTACAGTTTCCTATACACCTCCTTCACCTATACAAAATGTTATTTTCAAGACTTAAATTAACTTTTTACTATAGAAGAATCAAAAGGGGTAGTAGCAAACTTAAACTCCTGGTTTAGATGGCATTCCATATTCGTTCTTTCAACATGCTTGTGATGATATTTTACTGTATTATCTGAACTTAGATAACCAAATTTTAATAACACGGAATATACCTTGAGTTCATTGAGGATGCAAAAAGTTATTTCTATATTAAAGCCAAACAAACCCCCTTCTATGGCTTACATCTTATCGCCCAATAATACTTTCTTCGGTACTAATATGATGGCATAGATGATAAGTAATACTACTGAGTATGAATTATGATGGTAGGTATGTTAAAAACAGTGGTCTCGAACGCCATAGAGCGAGATCGGTAGAATTGCCAGCTAAAATCGGTATATTTGTACCCAAAATCGGTATTTGACAAAAAAATACAATATTCAATAAAAATCGTTTATTTATTAAAAAAAACTTACAGACTAATTTGTAACAATCATAATTATTTTTATACCAATATTCTTTGGCCATAGCCGCAGTCATCTTCGAATTAATTTCAAAATCGTAACAATTAGCTGTATTAAATAGTCGTTTTGAATGTAATAGACCAGTGATTGATTCAGTAGACAGCCTATTTCGCTGCTTTGTTTTTAAAAGATTAATATGTGAAAATATGCGTTCAACGTTAGCGGATGAATGGGGAAGTGATAAAATATTAAAGATGAAATCAGACAACAATGGAAACATTTGAGTTTCATCGCCACGCTTTAGTAAACTTACTTCATCCCAAAATAGTTCTACATCATCAGGAAATGTTTTGATTTGTTCACAATTTCTTAAAATGCGCCACTCTGTATCAATTTCCTGGAAATCATTGCTGTGAACAATATTGGGAAAGAGTCTACTCACAGGAACTATCGAAGCAGTTTTGCCAATTTTAACATTTTTTGGATCAATTATGTCTAAACCTTTTATTGGGTTATTTTTCAATGGAAACCGCGTGGTTATTTGCTTACAAGCTTCGATATAAAAATCTAGGCATCTGCATTTAAACAAATTTACTTGATCTGAGTTTAGATTTTCTGAACTACTTAGAAGTGTATTAGACGCAGCAGCACCATAGTATACGTCATCAATATCCATAAAATTTCTGGGATTCTTAAAATCAACATTTTCGATTGGAGTGCTGCTAGTTAAATATTCTCTTTTTAAAAATCAATCAAAAATAGTTTTTAATGTTCCAGTTCTTTTTTCATATAAATTATGAATTTTCGGGTGTTCTGCTTGCATTTCTTTATTTAAATCGGTAAATAATGGTAATACAAAATCTAAAAATTCCAAAAATAATATCGTAGTAGGATCTTGGAGCTTTTGTAATATATGTTCTGCAGCTAAAAGATGATCATTGTTAGATATTTGGTCTATAAAAAATAGTTTAAGAGCAGAGAGTTGTTCCAATATTCTCTTCACTGCTGCATGTACTGATAACCAGCGTGTTTGAGAGGGGTGAAGTATTTTATGTACTTTTAAGTCGCAAAACATTTGAAAGTTTTTAAACTCTGCCACTCTTTTTGGGCTAGAAGAAAAGTAGTTGTAAATGTCTCTTACAAGATCCTGAAACGTGGCAATTTGGTACAAGCATATGACGCGCAAAGGTGAAACGAATGGCAGGCGCATTTAAGTATAAAAATGTTAGGAATTTCATTTTGCAGCAATGTTACAACAGAATTATTACGTCCCATCATTACGTTTGCTCCGTCAGATGCAAAACCTATTAGATTATCTTTATATGGAATATTATTGCTTCTAAAAAAAATTACAATGTGTTCAAATAAGGTTGCTGCATTAGCTTCTTCTAATGGAATAAGAGCTAAAAAACAATCTTTAATACGATTCATTTTCGCATATCTCACAACTAAGCACAAGTGTTTGGTCGTACTAAGATCAGTGGACTCGTCAATAATAAGCGAAAACTTAGTTTGCCCTAGATATTCACATAAATTATTGAAACTTTCTTTACCTATAATATGATCAATTATGTCATGAGTTTTGGTTGAAGAGCATTTTATTTCTTTTGCTATTTTTTAATCAGGACAAACGGCTTGCATCAACTGCGGTAGGTGCTCCATAATAGTGAATGGTAGATTGTGTTCAGCAACAAACGAGACTAATCTTGTTGCACCTGAAATTAAAAATAAAGAATTAAAATTACGTAGGTATGTCTAGTAGCGATTAGGGTATAATTATATCCACTGCTTCTATAAACCGATAAGTAGAAAACAAAATAATATAACAATGTAAATAGTAAAATAAATAAACTAAAAAAATTACCTTGCTTAACCAGTATATCAGATTTTTCAGTTTTGGTCACAGTAAATGATGATATCTTCGGTTGTGATTTTATGTTCTTTGATGATACTGAGTGTGCTTGTGAAGAACTATGTTTTTTTTATAGCGTCTTTTCCTGATGTGATGTTGATATCTTTATTACAACTCTTACAATAGGCATAGCTTTCGCCTTTACGACTATCTTGCAGCCAACCTGGAAATTCTTCTTCCCATTCTTTTCTATAATATTGTAGATATTTTTTTCTTCTTACACTCGCACTTGTGCTTGGCTCCTCGTCAGACGACATTTTAACTTAATTATCTGATTTTGTAGGGACTCTTTCGGTTAGGTACTCACGCTTCAAAGTTAAGAAAATTAATGAAAAAATAAAACCGAATTACTGTTTATATATACTAGACAGGTAAATTCCCGAGCGGGAAGCCCCTTGTAACATCGAATTGTAGGACACAAGGGTGTCAAGGGTATTCCCCAAAATATATGAACTACATTCTGCACTAGGTCCATACTATTGAGGGCATCCCCGTAACATTAAACATAAATGAAAAGGGTTGCCAACTTAAAAGTGTAAAATCGGTAGAAAAATCGGGAGAATTTCCATGTATACTGTGAATCGTAGAAAAATCGTTTATTTCGGTATTTCGGTAGAACAGAGCCCATATCGGTAGAAATACCGAAAAATCGGTAGGTTCGAGACCACTGGTTGAAAAAATTAACCTCATGTCAAATACACATTTTTTTTTAATTTCTTTTATTTATGGCATCGGCTTATAACTATTTGCCAGTGTCAAGTTAAAAAGGCGGGAAATAGAAATTTTGTTTCGATTTGCAACACCGTATTCCTATATCGTCAAGTCTAAAGTCTAGTCAAAGTCCAAATATATAGTCCGTACAGTCCATGAGTCATGTCAGTCGATTCAGTAAAGTGGTAGAAACTTTACTGAAAGTTCCTAGGGAGTTTTGGCGGGCAATACAAAATAGCACGTTTTTAGAAGTTGTACCACTTGCCCACACTTGTGCACGTTAACGAATATTTAATGGTTAATATTTTTTTGGGGCTTCCACTATTCCCACACTGGAGTCGTCTTGCTTGAGTCGCCAGTGCCAGAGAGTCCCAGTGAGTCGGAACTGTACTGCTTGCTGCATGGGGTCCAATGAGTTGGAGTGCTGCCGTGCGGGGCCGATGCTACGTGCTGACTAGGAGAGATGTGCTCTACTTGCTGACCGGTCGTTGTAGTGAGAGTGCCCGTTAAAGCCGATGAGGGTTCGACCAGGCAGCGGTGCGTTGAAGCTGGTTGGTCGAGGTACCTGATGAGGCTGAGTCCGGCTGGCGTGGTGAGGAGGAGTGTGGGGCGATGATGTCCAGAAGGAGGCGTGTTCTGTCGGGGGTCACCAATGTGGGAATATGGTGGCAAGCCCCAAAGGGAGATCTCCGACCGAGCGAGTTGGTAGGCTCGGTCAGGCCGATTCAGGTTTGTGGCGCTAATTGGTCCGCCACATCACTCCCCCCCGAAGACCGGAGGTCGAAACTTGAGTCTTCTTGCATTGCTAGTGCCAGAGAGTCCCAGTGTGGGAATAGTGGAAGCCCCAAAGGGAGATCTTCGACCGAGCGAGGTGGTATGCCCGGTCAGGCCGAAGCCCACTTGTATGAATTTCAGTTATCGTATATATAGTGCCGATCTTTGAAAACTTCGATAGCGCGATTTAGGATTGTGGCGCTAATTGGTAGACAACACATAATTAATAATTATATAAATAACGCATGTAGAGATCTGACTAATTCATTAGAGAAGTTAAATTCTTGGATGGACAAGAACGGTTTGGACTTGTCGGTCAATAAAAGCTCCATCATTTTATTTCCCAGAATGCGTATGCCTCCTCCTATTTCAGTTTTTTATGATGGAATGCTTATTCCTGTAAAAGAGAACGTGAAATTTTTAGGGCTATATTTGGATTCAAAATTAAATGGTAACGCGCACAACGATTACGTTTCTTCAAAATGTAAGCGGCTTTTAAATATGATAAGAAGTCTATCTGGTGTTTGGTGGGGATCACATCCATTTACAATTAAATTAATTTATAATGCCATAATAAGAAGTGTAATAGATTATGGGACTTTTCTTTTAGACCCGTGTAACATTAGTGGATTACAAAAGTTAAATAAAATACAAGCTAAAGCTTTGCGTATAATTTGCGGAGCTATGAGATCATCTCCGATAAATGCGCTTCAGCTGGAATGTTATTTGTTTATAAACATAAATTTTTTGTTCGCCGTTACTAATTACAAAATCATCCGTTAATTCCGAAAATTAAAATTTTATTTTATCTTTGTTATAGTAATAATAAATATTGGCACCATGAATCTAATCCCTCTCTTATAACTAGTTACCGTAAATTTTCAACCCTGGATGCTCCCACTTTCCGTTCTCCGTTTTTTCCATTATTTGATTTCTCATATGAAGCGTTAACGCTTGTGCCAGATATTCGTCATGACATTGGCATAAAGAAATCTCATAAGTATTTTGCAAATAACATATTTATATATATATATTACAAATAATAATTGGCTGGGATGGCACCACATAATTACAGATGCATCTAAGAATAATACAGACAGTTGTGTGGGAGTAGGCGTCTTCCATTTACAATATAATATTGTGCAAAAGTGAAATTTCCTCCTGAAACATCTGTGTATACGGGAGAGTGTTATGGCCTTTTTAAGGCTGTTGAGTATATACTACTCAGTAGGCTTGAGAAGGCATTAATATTTTCTGATTCTTTATGCGCTCTACAATATCTTAGTAAATTTCCGGTCAAATCAAAAAATTGTTTTCCGGCTACTCTTCAGGTCAGAAATCTTCTGTATCAATGTAAATTAAAGGGCTGTTTAGTAACATTAGTATGGATACCAAGCCATTGTATTTTGGTTACCAAGCCATTGGGTTGATAGATGCGAGATTGATGGAGTCGGAGGCCTTTCGGAGTCCGATGTCATGTTGGCTCGTAGCGTAGTATAAAAGTTCTTCACTTCGGAATAAATATCCTTTTTAAAGTAGTCTGATGTTTTATCTTTGGCGGCTTGCAATGTCTTGTTATTGAGCTCAAACTCTCCCCACAGATTGTCAATGGCTGCGATGCGTTTTTTAAAGTACTCCTGCGTTTTTCTGTCCGCGGAGTCCTTTTTATAATTAATGTGGATCTTCTCGATCTCCTTGATGATGGCGCTCTGACGTTCCAGAAGTTCTTGCATGATGATAAATGATATATTTAGCGTAGTTAAAGTCCCTTTACAGTATGTGCGTCCTGTTCTCAACTCTTCCGGGGCGACCCGTGGTCCTACGAGCCGGATTGGAGCCGAAAACAACACAGCAATAACGTTGTGTGCCATTTTGTGTACCCTCCAAAACTTCCTAAGAACTTTCAGTAAAGCTTCTATCACTTTACTGAATCGACTGACTTGACTCATTACCTGCACTGAATATTTATTTGGAATTCGACTAGACTTTAGACTTGACGACATAGGTATACTGTGTTGAAAATTGAAACGAAAATCCTATTACCGCCTTTTTAACTTCATACTGGCAAATGGTTTCAAGCCGACGCCATATATTTAAATAAAAAAATAAAAAGTACAAACATCAATGTCGAGCGGACAAGTGACGTTGTTGTTTTTGTGTTTCCTCCTTAAATGTGTGATAATTCGGTTCATAATGTGTAATATTTGTAGAATATTAACTATTAAATATTCGTGTACGTGCACAAGTGTGGGCAAGTGCTACAATTTAAAAAAGCTTGCTATTTTGAGTTTCCTCCAAAACTTTCAGTAAATCTTCTACCACTCTACTGAATCGACTGACTTGACTCATTTACTGCACTGACTGTTTATTTGGACTTTGACTAAACTAGAAATTTGACGATTTAGAAATACGGTGTTAAAAATTTAAACAAATGTTCTATTTCGCGCCTTTTTAACTTGACACTGGCAAATGGTTTTAAGCCATTTAAATAAATAAAAAAAACATCAATGTTAAAATGATATTATTGCAAAATGTCAATGCAGAACGTAGCAGCGGTGCCAACTCCGGGGTTTTCCCCCTAAATTTAGGGGGAAAAAATCTATAGAGGGGGCTTTTAGGGGGTACAATTTTTTGGAGGTATTTTTAGGGATAAAAATTAATTTACATTTTTTTAAAAAATTACACAGTTCTCACTTCAACTAACCGGAATTGAAAATTTTTTTTAGACTAATTAACCTTCTGTGGCTTATAGGCGTTTCTCCCTCTGTGGAGACTGTCCTTCGCTATACACGGTCCCCACTCCGGCACCGCGCAGCGCGGTATATTATGGAAGTATAGTTTAAAATACTTAATATAACGTTGGACAGAATACTGAATAACATTGCAGAACATTAATTTTTATTATTTGTTTGTCATTATAGATTTTTGTAGTATTTATATTAGAAATTCTTAGTCATTAGAAAAATTTAGGGTCATTTTCAAGTGATTGTTGCGATTTTGGGGGTTTTTGACTTAAGTTTGGGGTGAAATATTTTTGAAAGTTGGTAACACTGGAACGTAGACAGTGAATCGTGAACATCAATTTTATTAGTTTGTAAATTAATTATTTGGAATTTAATCATATCTTTTGAGTATGTAAGCAGTCTAATTGCAGCTGCCTTGACACCTTGTAACCGAGCAGTGAAGATAGTACAGTGAATATGATGTGCCGATTACGAAACTAATTGAATCGGAACGTATTACGATTATATTACACGTTAAGATATACGAAATGTATTGTTTACAATGGCTGATTCCCGTGCTTCTAATACCGAAGCCAGTCAACCCGGCTCTTGTAAATACACACGTAATGTTCATGGTGCTATATTTAATCGGTTTCTTCCTCGAACGAAAGCCGTGTACCGTATGCAGTGTTGTCTTCCTTGCCGCCGTTATACTCATATGTTATAGCGGAATAGGTAATTGTTTATTCTGGGCGACACAGTGTGAAGAAGAAAAGTATGATACGTAATACATAAACGAAACTCGAGTGTTGCCTTTACAAGTGCCCAAAATGCAACGAACAAGTGCTCGAAAGAGTCGCCTCTCCTAGAAGACAAGGTGGAAACTATGTTGTGTATGCTGTAAATAGAATATAACCACGAATATGGTGATTAGACATGTGTCAATATTATGTACTTAGTAAATTAATTTTTAAATGTGATGGTAACTTGAATACAGTAATTAATAGTTAATGTTAATGTTTAATAGTTAATAAATTTATTCCAATTTTTGTCTTGTTTATATAGCTGTGATTTGTGTATCCCTCCTGTCTAACAAATTTTGTAGTGTATAATGTTTGGCCGACACGCTTTTACAACACAAGCAACAAATCATTAGTCTCACTGGGCACTCTCCCAATCTTTGAATACTTGAATACAGGTTATTTTTAGATGTTTCTTTACTTTGCTCGTGTAATTATTAAAGAAAGTGTTGTTCTTGGCATAAGCTTCCTACTAATAACTTTAAAGTTGACTGACTGAAGCTAAAATAAATTGGACTCTAAAAGAAAACAATTTTTTGAGTCATATTATTTTTTGTTCCATGAAGTAAAGCCATAGATAGCTCCTAACACAAAATAGTAATCATGGTTATGTCCTCGAAAGGGGGCAAAATGACAGGAAAGCTCATGCCATAGTTATTTCCAATAGGGAACATGTTGAGGCTGAAAAATAAAATAAATGGCTTTATAATCGCCAATATCTGTTGAAATAGCAAGATATCAGAGGTAAAAAAAAAATATCTATCTCTTTCTTGCAAAACAAAAGTTCTATGCAAGTCTTATAAATAGCTTCTGCGAGCATCTAAATGTAATACCCTTTCACACACCTCGTAATAAGTTACTGTTATTACAAATTTTTTCATTATTTAGGGGCTGAAAATTTTTAGTCTACTGATACAAAAATTAAAAACTAAATTCATATCAGAACTCATTCAATATAATGGAACTCACTCACAAACATGTCATTTTCTAAAAAAAAACTAGATTCAAATTACCCTGACACAAAGTCTGTGACATTATAGCTCCCAAACAGGTGAATCGATTTTTTATCTAGTTTTTTTGTTTGAAAACCGACATGATCAAGCGTTTTTAAATAATAATAATAGCTTCCCACACTAATTTCAGTGACAGTGTCCAGTTTCAATGAAACCAGGCCCAAGAGCTATTTTATAGTGCCCAACTGTGTGCGCAGTACACAAGAGCACTCTCTTTTCTCTCATAACCCAGTGGGACGGATAACAGACACGACTGGCGAGAGATCAGGAGCAGGCCTGACTTTTTACATGCCCATCCGACGCATGGATCATCTTTCTTGTGAGACAATCAGGTGATCAGCCTGCATTGTCCTAACCAAACTTGGAAACTACAGTTTTTGTTGTTCTAATGTGGTAATCGAACCCACTATCGCAGAGTTGAGAGCCAAGCTCTAACCACTAGACCATGAAAGCTGTAGCATTCTTAGCTATAATTCGTCATTATCAGCTCACTCACTGCTTGACTTTTCAGGAGCTACATAAAATTTCACGATTAATTGGTTCTTTGGACAATTTCAGTTACTTAAAAATGATACCAGAAAAGGATTATAGTTGGTTAAATAAAACAATCATATGAATAATATTGAGTTTATTCAAAGCTGTTACATTTGAAGATCATCCTTGACGGTTTTGTAGTACAATATAATTGGTTTAAATATAGGACCTTAAACTATAAGTTACATATCCACACCTGAAAATATAATAAAAAAAGGATTAGTATTAAATAAAACACGCTAGTTATAAACGGAGATGGATTTTTGGAACATTAAAATATGTAGGATTGTATTGTTACTACTAATTTGAAAAAGCAATATTGAGAAACATGTCTATTATCATGGTTTCTCTTTACGAGTCTAAATAGAAATATATTCAGACGTTTTTGGTGCTTGCTATTCAATTTCATACATCTTTGGAAAACCTATTAGAAAAAAGGCACACCAGAAGAAAAATCTAGAACTTGGCATAGGATTTAGGTTGTTTCAAGATGATAAAACATGTTAAAAGCAGGTCGGGTAGCAATTGCACACTTACCGTTTATCTTAGTCTTCTGGCTTCACGCTCAGACTCAAGAAGGGTTAGAATGTCACCTTCGCGTACAGGTCCCTTCACGTTCCTGATGATTTGACGGGTGGTCTCTCCCAAGAACTCAACTTTGACCTGGGTACATTGTCCCTGGGAACCGGTACGTCCCAAAACTTTCATGACGCGGGCGAGAACATTAGGTTTGTCCATTTTATTTTCAGATATGGAGCTTTGTTAGAAATAATACACGTGCAACGCGGCAAGCGTGAAGATAAAAGAATTGACAGTTGAAATGACAAAAGGTCGCCAGCATGAAAATTGTTCTACCATAGACTACCCTTACCTTTTTTACAAATATCGATCGTAGTGTTAGTATAATTAGCATTCGCAATAATAATTAATTGCTAAATGCCCATAAGCAATTATTAAATTAATCTTAGTTGCTAAAAAAACGATTGCTAAAATTATCGTGCGCACCAATCGTCTGCGTTCATGAAAAAAATATGTGACCGCGCTGCTTCGCACCGCGGCGCTAACTGGCTATCGTACTTTATACTATTGCTATTTGCTAATGCTAAAATCATTCGATGCGAAATAATTTGCCGCGATGTTCCACGAATTAATACGAGCGAGTGAGAAGAGAAAATACATTACCGGCACGGCCGTCAAATATTTTCAAAATAAAGTTAATTGCATCCGTTTAGGATCCATTATTCAATAGTTGTTTTTTTTATTAATGTGTTCGTATTTTGTCGTTTAGGTCGTAGGTCAGTTTTTTTAGTCAGGTGAAATAATTGCGTTAATTGCGCGATTAACATCGATCGTGTGATTAATTCAACCTACTTTAATTTGAAACTGTGTGTATGTATTTGTGTAAATATAGATTATATTTTAGTGCATAAAGATATAAAATTTGATTTTAACGTGTTAAGAAATAATATAATACGCTTTACAATTTACATCTAACTTTAGCGCAGACCGGAAATCGCTAGAATAATAATTTAGCTATGTCAGGTGTAACCATTATCAAATCAAATCAAATCAAATCAAATCGTTTATTCACGTGAATGTGGTTTTACAATGGTGGTTTACAGTAACTGATAAGAGTACATGCACATCCTACCATTACAATGGTGTGTGAATATCTTTTGAAATTACATAAAAGACAATATAAAAAAATTAATTAAAACGTATCAGTCAATAATTACATTACAATTAAAATATGATGTCAATTCCTAATATATAATTCATAATTCCTAATATATTCCTATAATTACTTCTCAAATATTTAAAGTAAGATAATTAATTCGTCACAGTACTAATAAATAAAATTTAACCTCATAATTTAACAGTTCATAAGTAAAATAATAATAGAAATAATAATAATAATATGTCAATACTTAATTACAAAAAATAAAGCTAAAATACGTCATAAAATGTCAAAAATTACAAAAATAATTATAATAAGTTCATATTTTCATTTATAAAAATAAGTACATTAAAATCTTAAAACTACATAATATAATACCTAACCAATAATATCTAAAATTTCGAATTATTTAGAAAGTCTTTAGCCGAGTAGTAACATTTTTCCGCTAAATAGTCTTTTAGGCGCCTCTTAAATGACCGTAATTCCAATAATTTAATTTCTTTAGGTATTCTATTAAATATTTGAATTGCCATACAGAAGATACTTTTGTGCATTAATTCGGTATTTACTTTTATGCTTCTTAGTCTACAGTTATCCCTTCGGTTACGTGGTATAGAACCGAAGGTCTCAAAAAGTTCAGCATTATTTTTTACGAAAACTGCGGTCTCGTATACAGGGTGACCTGAAATTCGATACATTCCTTTGAAAGACAGAAAGTAGACCTCATTTACAGTAATATTTTTCATGGCGTCCCCTATCCGAAAGTTGATATTTACAAAGTTATTGAAATTTCAAAAAATTTTTCTTTATTTTCGACTTTTTGACTTTGACATGACGTATTTTTAAAAATGTTTGTCTTTTTAGTGATTTTTTTATGTATTTTAACCGTCAATGAGTCAAATATTATTTTTAAGGAATAAATAGGGACAAACTAAGCGAGAATTTTTCATTATGAGACATGAAACAGAATTTTCTTTTAAGAAAAATGCACATTTTTCATTTTTTTCAACAGGGGATTTTCTTAAAAAAATGTATAATACAATGCGTACAAATATTCTAAATAACTTCCTTATCTCATTAGCTTTCCAAAAAGGTGCAAATGTCTACATAAAAATATGACGTTGTATTAAACATATTAGAAGTAAAATGAAATAATGTCTAAATCGATTTATTTGCGATAAGGTTAAAATAAAAGGAAAAACTTGAATTTAATTACGTTTATTGTGTTTAAAAAATATCAATGCTTAATTAAATTTAATAATAAATATTCTACTTTAGGTTTTGTTCAAAATGTGAACCTCTGTTTCTGATACAGGCCCGTAGTATTCTCCGTACCTCTGTTTTGATTATTCTGGTAGTAAGACTAGTTTTGATTTCTTCTGCTGCATTTTTTATGCGGCTATTGCGCTCCTCTACAGTAGTTATGGGTGTAGTATACACCAAAGCCTTCATATGACCCCAAAGATAAAAATCACACGGGGTCAAATCGGGACACCGTGCTGGCCAAGGAATTGGCCCGCCTCGACCTATCCAGCGATGTGGGTAAGTTTGGTCTAGCCACTGGCGTACGCCGAGGCGGAAGTGGGCCGGGCAACCATCATGCTGGAAAATCATATTACGACGAGTTGCTATTGGCACATCTTCCATTAAACCAGTAATCTCCTCTCTTAGGAAATGTTCGTACATTTCACCATTTAAATTTTGAGGAAAAAAATGAGGTCCAACTAAATTATTATTAATTATACCCATCCAGACATTTAGACTGAATCTGGTTTGATGGGCCCTTTCTTTTTTCATCCTGGGGTTTTCTCCTTTTGGTGCCCAGTAATGTGTGTTGTGGAAATTGTTTATCCCGTCACGGTCAAATTTCGATTCATCCGTCCACAATATTCTTGAGAAGAAATTGCGATCCTCCATGTCTGCATTTATCATAAAACGGCAGAATTCCATTCTTCTAACCGGGTCTCCCTCTTCCAACGCTTGGACAGGTGTGTAGTGAAATGGATGTAGACGCGCTGTGTGTACTGTAAACCACACCTTCCATTGACTCAATCCAAGTCTTCTAGCTGCCGCTCTTGTAGAAATAGAAGGATCATTTTGAAAAAGTGTTAAAATTTCTTCTTATTCTTCTGGAGCATACAAACGAGGTCTGCCTGAATCGCCACGTCTTCTATCAACACGGCCGCTTTCCCGAATTCGTCGAAATGTTGTTGAAAACACTCTAACGTTTGGCACTCGTCGATTCGGAAAACGTTCAACGTATGTTCTTCGTGCAGCAGCAGCATTACCATTACAAAGTCCGTAACAAAACAAGATGTCAGCGTATTCATCGTACTCAAAAGCAGCCATCGCGATACAAAAAAATCACAAGTAGAAGTAAGGGTGTAATTCTTGAGATAACGTTACCTGATGATTGTTTTGTCTTTGTTTATTACATGTTCATATTTTTATGTAGACATTTGCACCTTTTTGGAAAGCTAATGAGATAAGGAAGTTATTTAGAATATTTGTACGCATTGTATCATACATTTTTTTAAGAAAATCACCTGTTTTTAAGAAAAATGTGCATTTTTCTTAAAAGAAAATTCTGTTTCATGTCTCATAATGAAAAATTCTCGCTTAGTTTGTCCCTATTTATTCCATAAAAATAATATTTGACTCATTGACGGTTAAAATACATAAAAAAATCACTAAAAAGACAAACATTTTTAAAAATACGTCATGTCAAAGTCAAAAAGTCGAAAATAAAGAAAAAATTTTTGAAATTTCAATAACTTTGTAAATATCAATTTTCGGATAGGGGATGCCATGAAAAATATTACTGTAAATGAGGTCTACTTTCTGTCTTTCAAAGGAATGTATCGAATTTCAGGTCACCCTGTATATATAACAATGGAGTTGTGAGAATTTTATGCTTTTTGAACCATGGTAAACAGCTCTCTTTCGTTTTTAATTTGAACATAGCTCTGATGCACCTTTTTTGGGCTTTAAATACTGCGTCGCGATGTGTGGAGTTGCCCCAGTATATAATTCCGTACCGTAAATTTGACTCGGCTAAACCATGATACGCCATTATTAATGCATCTCTGTTTGTTATTGATGATAGCCTAGAGAGTGCATACACCGATTTGCTAATTTTTTTGCATAATTGGTCTATATGTGCTTTCCAGTTGATTTTACTGTCAATACTTAATCCTAAAAATTTTGTATTTGTCACTTCTTTAATGTCAATATTATTATAACTAATTTTTAATGTCAATGGCGATAGTTTTTGGCAAAATTTTATTATGTTAGTTTTATTCAAATTTATTTTTAAATTATTGTTCGTCATCCATTCTATAATTAACTTCAATGTCATATTTATGTCATTTTCGTATTGATTTATTTCATTACATTCTATGATAGCGGTACTATCGTCCGCAAAAAGAGACATGCGTTTGTTAATAGCTCTTGGCAGATCATTAATGTAAATGATGAACAATAAAGGACCCAGTACACTACCTTGCGGTACCCCATACTTTACCAATCGTTTCTCGGAAAATACTTTTTCTTCAATTTTTTTATTTTTGTTTATACGTTTAATTTCTGTATATTGCAATCGGTTTTTTAAATAAGATTCAAGTAATTTTAGTACATTACCTCGAATTCCATAAGCATTCAATTTTTGCAGAAGTATCTCATGATCCACATAGTCGAACGCTTGTGTCATGTCGCAAAAGATGGCACAGACAGGTATTTTTTTATCAACTTTACTTATTATAATGTTTAAAAAGTCGCAAATGGCTCTATTTATTGTTTTATTTTTTCTAAACCCTTTTTGTTCTTCGGCAAATAAATTGTTGTATTCAAAGTAATTGTATATTTTTTTATAAATGTACTTTTCCATGATTTTAGAGAATATTGGTAAAATCGCAATTGGCATATATCGCATAACCTATCCATAGACTAAGACAGCGGTATTATTAATTAACTAAAGCGAAGTAATAACAACTAATCTTATTACCTAGATGCCTAAACTAAAGGAGATCCAGCCTTAGCTAAACCTCACTGCGTTGGCAGTGGGCGAAATTTAAAACAAGTGTTACATTTATGTATCCTGTGGCGATTTATTCGCCGCACAGCAAAGATCCAATATTTATGCCGGAGTAAGGACATAAGTAACTCTGGACCAGCATGGAGATTCTTCTTGTGATAAAAATCAACAAGAAGATCTACTACATGATCATGACGCGGTAGAAGATAAGGATGCTTATAGTTGTACGGTTCGTCCGAATTCGACAGACGTCCACCAACGCGTATTACGCCGTGCTCATCAAGGAACGGCTTAAGTTTAAGAAGCGCGGGAGAACAAGATTTATTATTTTTTTATTTTTGTATATTGTTATTAAAGTAAACCGTCTGTACGGCTCGCAATAATCTATACTCCGCAAATTCAAGATCGGAACTTGAAATAAAAGTCCCGTTAGGTAATAACCTAAGAAACCTATAAAAATAAACGTATCGTGGTCGGGCCACTTCGTCGGATCAAGGGAAATCCAGGTGGGTCCATGATGCCACAATGAATGATTTAGAAGCTTACTAGGAGTAATACTGCGAGACAGTCAATCGGCAGGATTTTCAGTACCTGCGACGTGACTAAAACAAGCGGGGGCGATGAGTTCAATTATCTTAGTAACGCGGTTTGCGACAAGGGTGTGCCAGCGGTGCGGAGAGGAACGAATCCAAGAGAGGGCCACCTTGGAGTCCGTAAACGGAAACCAAAACTGCTTCCAAGCTGCGACTATGTGATCGGGTGGTGCGTCATCCCACCCGCACTTAGATAGCCAAAGCTCTTTTATTAAGAGCTTGGCGTACAAAATGGTGGGGGCCACGAAACCCATTATGTCCCATAGTCGAGCCACTGTGGACAACATAGTGCGTTTAGTGCACTTACCATCAGGTGTCGCGACGTCGAACCGAAAACTATCACAGGCTCTGTCCTAGCGTAAGCCAAGTACCTTATGCGGTAAAGACTTCTCAAACTCAATGTCTGTAGAAGCCTTGTGCGACTCAGGTATTCGTGCTAGAACGTCTTGAGAGTTACTTAAGTCCATTTGACAAGGTCAAATTGGCCTCGCTGCCTTGAAAAGCAGAATAAGCTCTTCACAAAGCGAAACTGTGAGCGGAATGTTCATGACGCTACAAACTATGTCATCCATGAATAGAGCGGTAGCGGTAGCGAGCGCGGGAGCGCGCGCGGTAGCGGTAGCGAGAGCGGGTGCGGTAGCGGTAGCGGGAGCGAAAAAATTAATATTATTTTCTTGAAGCACAGAGCAACATGACATAGTATAATTAGACGTATGCGACGTAGGTACGGAACCCATAATCACAAAACCAAACACCGTCTCAATAGCGGGGGGTAAATCATATTGATAACTACGTACTATATTAGGTAATAGCAAATGCGGGAATACTGAAGCCCCAATCAGTATATCCACATCACCAGGGCGCGAAAAGTCAGTATCTGCTAGCGGGAGGGCTTTCAGGTGCGTTAACAAAGACACGTCTACGTTAGCGTTCGGTAACTTATCGGTAATACGTTACACGATAAGCGGAGAAATATTAAAACTAATATTTTTATTTAAGCGCGAGTATACGACAATATCCACGGAACCCTTACATGATTTTTCCGAACCCCCAATTCCTTTAACTATCAAATTAGTATTTTTAAATTTATTCAAAAGCTCTAGACGATTATAGCATTCCGACGTAATGAAACTACTTTGTGAAGCGCTGTCTAGTAAACATCGCACGACTATGGGTTTGTCATTTACATCGTAAACAATAACCTGGGCGGTAGCTAATAAAATTGTTTGTTTGGCTGAGTCGCGCACTGTAAAACGAGCTCGCGCGGGGTGCGGGTTCTGCCTACAATCTCTTATCGCTTGTTTACGTGCGAGCGACGTTGAGCACAGCGACACCTCGCTATTATGTTCGACTCTAACACCTGTACGTGTAGGTATTCGATCGGCCTGTGGCGTCGGCATCGGACGGCGAGAACTGTTATTATCAAGTTCAAGGTCACGCGTGTTAGCTGACTGCCGGATCTTATCGAAGTGCATTAGCGTGTGATGGCGTCTGCCACAAACGCGTCATTTAGACTTACTAAGACAAGAGTTCGATTTATGTTTTATGCTTAAGCAATTAACGCAAGCTTTATTTCCTTTAATATAATTAAAACGAGCCAACGGGGCCCAATCATTGAAAGCAGGACATTTGTAAAGATGTTCATGCACAATGTTATTATTGCATATACATCTGAGCGGGTTATAATTATTATTACTAGAATCCGAACATGCTACCTAAGACTGCGGATTAGGCGCGGTGTTATTATTTCGGTGTTTCATCAACCTTTGTTTATTAATATTACTGGACGAGCTAGATGAACTAGGCTGCGTATTTCTAAATATTCTACACTGATCTTTTATGAATGAGATTAAACTATCCAGTGTAGGAATTTTATTATTACGTACCGTCATTTCAAAGGCGCGAATAGTTTCTGTATCGAATTTTTTCAATGCGAGTTGTAATAAAATAAAATCGGAAAGATTTTCTAAATTTAAGTTTTTAAGCGAATCAACTGCCGTTACGAAATTATTTATAAATGACTGAAAATTCGAAACAGATGCGCAACCATTCAATTTTAAATTTAAGGCTTGGTCAAAATATGTGGACGCGATGATACGAGTATCTTGATACCTGTCCACCAGCGACTAAAATATTAACTGATAATTCTCAGCGCGGGGGGTGACGCCAGCGAATACTGATTGAGCCCTTGGCGCCAACTTACCTATTAAATAATATAACTTGTCGACATCGGTCAACGAGCTATTATCATGTACCGTTGATTTAAAACTGGCATAGAATAGTGGCCAATTTTGTATGTCACTATCAAAATACATTATCTCAATCGCAGGCAACCTCGGCGTTCGAACAGTTGTATAAAGCTCAGTTTTAACCTCGGGTTCAACAGTTTCAAGACGAGATTGAATGCGTTTAATAACGCAATATAGGCCCTCGAATGAAGTATACGCTTGAAAACTAAGCGAAGTTTTCGAATTAATAGATAGCAACTTCGCGTTGTAGGTATCTAACAAGTTATGAAAATCTGTTCGAATATCACCTATTGTCATACATTGACTGAGAAATAATTCCTTATCTGCTTCGGATGACTCGGCAGTTTGCGAACGTTTATATATATTTTTAACACGTTCGAACAAAATATTACGTTTAGTGACTAGAATGGCTAACTCTGGATCCTCCGCCATTTTGAGTTAGATTTATTATAATAATCAAAATACTATTCGAATTATATACCTAATTATATTAACCTAATTATATATAGTATTTATAATATACGTAGGTTATGCGATATTTATGTTACACCCAAGTATCTGTTTACTAATTTACAAATAGAATACCTAATAATATATGCGGTTTAATTATTTATTCCTATAGGCAACGACTTTAAAGCGGTTTGAAAATATAATAGCGTATGAAATATGAGATTTATAATAGAATTATAATAGTTCGAATAATAATTCCAATAAGGAATCTCTGTAGGTAGCCACGTTATATCGTGTATTACCTATGGCGCGCGGCGGGGCGGTTTCCCAAGTAATGAGTTTATAGAAGCGTAAATATGTATTACCACTGCCTAGTTAGGCACTTTTTGAAGCTATACAGGGTGACCTGAAATTCGATACATTCCTTTGAAAGACAGAAAGTAGACCTCATTTACAGTAATATTTTTCATGGCATCCCCTATCCGAAAGTTGATATTTACAAAGTTATTGAAATTTCAAAAATTTTTTCTTTATTTTCGACTTTTTGACTTTGACATGACGTATTTTTAAAAATGTTTGTCTTTTTAGTGATTTTTTTATGTATTTTAACCGTCAATGAGTCAAATATTATTTTTAAGGAATAAATAGGGACAAACTAAGCGAGAATTTTTCATTATGAGACATGAAACAGAATTTTCTTTTAAGAAAAATGCACATTTTTCTTAGAAACAGGTAATTTTCTTAAAAAAATGTATGATACAATGCGTGCAAATATTCTAAATAACTTCCTTATCTCATTAGCTGTCCAAAAAGGTGCAAATGTCTACATAAAAATATGAACATGTAATAAACAAAGACAAAACAATCATCAGGTAACGTTATCTCAAGAATAGTTTTCTCAAGGGGGGGGGGGTAAAATACTGCTTTATCGATATTATGAGATGCCATTCATAGTGGCGTTCGACGCTCCTAGATGGCGCTACCAGTTGGTTTAATCATTAATCTATAAGATGGTAGGTAACTTACTAACATGCCGTTCAGCATTTATTATTAAATTAATTTAAATTAACATGAATAGAAAACCAGTATAAAGGAATGACAGAAACACCATAACGAGCTTTTTTACCTACGGCGAAGCCAAAAGGAAAGAAGGAAAATGGTTTTGGCGGTATATGTATATATGCATATAATATGTATGTATAATTTTTCCACCGTAGCACCTAAACCTCTGTTCACATTTTAATTATTGAAGTCTCAATAGATTCGTAATAAATATATACTCAGGTTATAGTTTTCAATTACATTGTATTTGTTTTTTTTTACGAATTTTTGAGAATAGGTAGAGTGGGAGAAAATAGAAACAATCTAACATAACAAAATACTTAAAAAATATATATATTTGAAATTAAATATTAAGATGAATTACAACAATCTAATTTTGTATTTCACAAAATTTATTTTCCCATAATAATTTTAGGCCAACTCTACACTACATTGAGTGTCAGTGAAATCAAATTTTATATTTGCCTTAGCAATTTTATTAATGTTTTCCTTTAACCCATATTGGGTTAAAGGAAAACATTAATAAAATTGCTCTTAAATTATATAATAAAGTTGTCAAAATAACAAAACAGGTGTATCAAAAATTTTACATTTTAATTAAATAATGTCTTCATTTTCCACAAACTTTACAAAGCTCTCTGCACTATTTGTTCCATTAATTTACGCTCACAATGCAAATAAAAATCACACAGTCTTTTACACCATAAAATAAAATAAGAACAGGCCTGGAAGACAAGTCAGTACATAATATGCTATAATTAACTTGAATTCTATTTCATTCCTATTTCCGTTTTGCCAAGTGAGATATTGTTATAGTCCATTTTCTTACATAGTATTCCATTTAAAACCTATTCTTATTTTATTTATTCACTCTCACATTTGCCTCAAGGCAAAAATCAGTGTTCTCTCTCTTCATAAGACGAAAAATTAATCATCACCGACTGATCTTTTTGCTTTCCTTAAGCGTGGCGACTGTTTGGGTGATTTTGGAGATTTTTCTGTAACAAAATTATGACTTATATAGTAACTTAAAAAATATTACGGTTTAAGAAAATACAAGATTAAACAGTTATGATAAATTATACCACAACTATTTATTAGCTATTTTCGTGTCAAAAAATTGCTTACAGGTAAAAATATAGTTTAAACTGTTTTAGACAGTTCAAGCTCATTCCCAACTATGAATATCAAGAGAAAATAATAATTATTTTTATTACTTATAAGAGATAATATTCTGTTCTTGATAGCAAAAATAGTTACTACTACTTACTGAGTTGATTGACGACTTCCTTAGGTAACCAGTCATAGTCTACGTCATTAGCAGTTCCTGTCTCCAAAGGTTTGGGACCAGACCTCGGAGACCTGCGGCGAGCCAGAGATGACAAAGCCTGTTGACCCAAAACCAGGATCAAGACGCAAGCAGCTCCAAGGAACACATACAGGAAAAAAGTTTCACCATCAAGACCTTCAGAAACCTCGACAATGTTGACAGTCTGGTTGTATACAGCCTCCTGAAAATGGAAAATAATTTTAAGTGTAAGTTGCTAAACAATCAAACAAGAAAATAAAATTTATTAACGCTACATGCATTATTAAAAAATTCAGAGCTTAACTAATATTTCTTATTTGTAGTATAACTTAACAGATTTAGCAAACATTAATAATTACACAGTGTTATTTTGTTTATTTATTTAATTACACTGTACTGTAACTTAATTCACACATGTCTTGGCATGGTTTAGAAACAAATTACATACCTGATAGTAATTTCCACTGGCATCTCTGTAGTTGAGTTGGATGTTGAGTCCGAAGGGACGTCCAGCAAAAGCTTCGTTGGGGATGAAGGAGTAAGTAAAAGTAGCCTCTTGTGCTGGTTTAACTTCTCTGAAGTAAGGCAGAGCGGTGAAATTCTGGATGTAGTAGGTGTAGTCCATTGGGTATCTGAAGGAGGCTTCCATGGTCTCTACAGTGTAGTCTTCAGACCCCTTGTTGATAAAACCAACCAGGAATTCAACTGCATATCCAGCTTGTAGGTCTGTAAATTTTTTATAAATAATTTGCATACGAGAACACACCCAAAAAAAAAACTGAGATTGTGACAAGATTGTGACATCTTTTAGAATTGTGATAAATATCTGCTATAATTATTCTTTGATATGGCTGTTCGCACGTTAGCACCGAACATATGCTAGATCCTATAGGAGCACGCACGACTGCACTCTTGTCCGACTCAGACACATGGGAACGTTGGCGGCGATACCCGATGCAAAACCACTACGCCTACTCGTGGACACTCATATTTTAATTTTCCTTTTTATATAGTGTTATTTTAATGTTTGTAAAACCTGAATATAATCAGTCTAAACTATTCAGAATTTCATTTATCTCTTATGTACTATCGTACACTAGCAAATAGCCAGATTGTTATGTATGTTAGTTAAAATAAAAAATAAAACTAATTTTTCCAGAAATCCAAATTAGATTTTGGTTATAGATACAATTTTTATAAAACAAAAAAAAAACCAAGTAATGCATAAAAAATCATCCAAAAGTGATGAAAAAGCCACAGTGATCTTACCAAAGGCGACATCTCCATGAATGGGTTGAGGTTTGATAAACAGTATAGTGGTGTCAACATCTTGAGAGGATTTGATGATAGAGTCATCGTCTTCACTTACATCATCACCAACCACCTGATTGTCATCACCTTCAATATCCACTACATCATCCAACTCATCTTCTTCCGCCCTGGCAAGCAAAGTGTTGCCTGAAATTGTAATACAATGTTATAAAGTACCTGGTTTTACAGTTTTTATGGTTTATTTATTTCCATTAAGAAGGCAGTTTCAAATATACCTTTTTCTGTAAACTACCTACAGTAAAACATCATCTCTTATGTGTTTAGGGCATCAAGTATGTCTAAAATAAAGACAATGAAGTAGATTTACAATAAGTGCATAGATAAGTTATTTTATTTAAATACTTTTGATAAGAGACGCTAATGAGATGTGAAAATAAAGTAAGCGGTAAAAATGATTCCATATGTCATTTGTTATTGGGTATAAATATCTTAATTGTTTTAGGTAGTGCCCAGATTGTACACTAGAATAATTTTGAATGAAACAAGTAATTTTTATCTTTATGATAGGTTAAAATTCTATTTTACCATATTATATCAGCTGTAAGTACTTTCATATTGATGATTGGACACGGAATAAATGTCTATAGACGACGTCTGAAAGTACTGTTTCATAACAAAGTAGGTTACTTTAAAATTTCATTAACTGGAGTAAACTGAATATAGCCAAATGATAGGAAATCAGACAAACATATCTAATAGATAAATAAAATAAAGACGCTCTCTTTCTATTCCTTAAATAAAAGCCTTGCCACGTACATATACCGACACTTTCTAATAAAATTAATTATAAATATTAAACTCACCACTTTGGACACATAATAAGGCTGCAGGTAGGACTAGAAGTACTAAGTATATTAATTTCATTTTGTTGTTTTGTTACTATACTGCGCGACTAAAGCTATATTTAAAATTGACTATCCATTCACTTTTCTCACAGAAAACAGACACAGCGTCGATTCGATCCCAGCAATGCCAAATTCACAGACTACTTAGAGATACTACGTAATGGCCAAATTTTATTTCCAACTCGATTGACGTGGAAGGCAAAATGTCAAGTTGTCAGCAGTTGGTGTTGCATGTGCTAAAAATATTTTTTAAAAATACTTTTACTATCTGACGCATGAAAGATCAACAATGGCCGTTCTAACTCTTTCAGCAGGCGAGAGTTTTGGAAATCCCAGAATACAAAAACTTCTAATGCAATGCGTGTCCTTCCTGGGGGCTGTAGCACATATTATGTATTTTCGCGGCAACTACACAGTGCATAAGTTCACCAAACGCCAGACAAACATTAGCTCGAAAGTGCCCTAAAATTTATAATACGAAGGTGCAATGCATTGGCATGTTGCCAAAAAAATTTTTTTCGTCTATTCGATGCTAAGGGCTATACTGACCATCCAGCCTGCAAGCTCAAGGCCGCGGACTTGTAGACAAAAATAAAAAGATTGACATTATTGACCCTAATGACGGCTATTAGTACCGGTGCTGGATTTGCTGGATGAGCCGTGAGTATGGCGCTTTAGACATGATATTATACAATCTAGAACCTATTTTCGTATATCTTAAAAAATAACGAAGATACAAGCAATTTCAATTTGCAATATGAAAGAAAGCGATATATCGGCCTGTGACGTCACGAGTTGCGCCCTCCAAATATTTGTCATTACAAAATGTATGGCGGTAGCAACTTGTGACGTCACAAATCGTTTTACGAGAAAGAGACGGGCAATATTTTTTATTTGCTTATAATTTTTAATCACGTCAATCTAAACCTATTTCTTTTAGATTAATGTATCTTTAATCAACTATTTTAAAATTTAATTTATAAAAATGTAATATTCTACACTAGGCAACAGCAGCTTGCAGCAAACTTATTGCAGAAAGGAAGTGCAACTTGCTGCAATTCTTACATTTTACGTACATAAATTATAAATACGATAGTCATTCTGACGTATTGAACTGTTTTAAGATATATAATTCGGCAATTTTTCTTTAAAGGTCAAACGATGTTTGATAAGCGCTTTGATTTATAATAAGATTGATAAATCTTATTATAAATCAAAGCGCTTCAAAAATTGCGCAAATCAAAAATTGTAGATAACCTACGATAGTAGGTTCTCTACAATTTTTTATCTTTTGCGTAAAAACCCTAATGCCATATTTATAATGTTCAATAACTAATAAAAAGTAGTAGACTAGGAGTAGTAGACGTATTAGTAGGATTTTATCCTCGTTAATTTATTGGCGGTTTCTATCGCATTTACGTTATCCAATCAAAAGCGCTATTAAACGTAATTAAAAGTAACTACAACAACCCGTAATACGGCTGAGAACGGGCTGGGACTATAATATGATCTGGAATCCGGAAGGCCGGGGAAATTTCAGAGCATTGAAAATAGAACTCTGTAATAATCCAATAGAGCCGAAAATTGATCACACAAGTGTCGAGTCAAATGTCAATGTCATATATGACAGCTCCACATTCGACACTTCTATTTCCAACTCTATTGTATTAGCGCAGAGTTCAATTTACAATGCTCTGAATTTTCCCCGACCCACGGGATTCCGGTTTTCCGGAATTCATATAGTCCCAGCCTAAGCTGGGAATATAATAAGTTCCGGAATCCGGAAAGCGCAAATACAATAGAGTTGAAAATCGAAGTGTCAAATGTCAGATTTGACAGCTGCACACGATTATCGACACACACGACAGTGCAGTTTTATCTGTCTCAGCCAGATAAACTTCTCGTGGGTACGAGCTCTATGGCCCGTATTAATAAACCGTTCTCAAACTCGTTCTCAAGACCTTTCTTGGCTGAGACGGTCTCCAGTAACGATTAGCTTCTCAAGAATGTCTTTAAATAATAGTATGATCTCAAGACCGTATCTTGATAACGTAATTGAAATCACTCAACTATTTAGCGTCATCTACACGACAAAGGACGAATGAAAAAACGTTTCGTTTACACTTTCAAAAAGAGCGGCTTTATTAAAAATATACCTTCTTTCAATATTTCTTAAAACAATGGAATATTTAAATAATATAAATACCAAAAGAAGTTTAGTCTGTATTTTTTCCTGTTTTTTATTAATTTTCACGTAGATATTAATATTTTTTATTCTATAACATATTATTATCCATATTTTTATACTAGCTAACTACAAGTAGCTAGCTAGCTACTATATAATAAACGAGACGTTACTCAAGTACGCTGTCATTGTTAACAAACTGTTACTTGAGACCACAGACGTAGGAATAATAACTAGATCCATTCTTGAGACACGGTTTCGTGAGTACAGTCAAAAATTGAGTATGGCTTGGGATACAGTACAATATTATTTGTTGTGTTACAAATAAGTAAATTAAAATCTAAATACTAACGATTAAACAAACTCAGAATTTACACAACATAATCAACATAAATTATTTTTTTAATTTTTTATTTATTTATATATGGCATCGGCTTATAACCATTTGCCAGTGTCAAGTTAAAAAGGCGGGAAATAGAACTTTCGTTTAAATTTTCAACACCGTATTCATCAATCGTTAAGTCTAAAGTCTATAGTCAAAGTCCAAATAAATAGTCAGTGCAGTCCATGAGTCATGTCAGTCGATTCAGTAAAGTGGTAGAAGCTTTACTGAAAGTTCCTAGGGAGTTTTGGAGGGAAACTCAAAATAGCACGTTTTAGAAGTTGTACCACTAGCCCACACTTGTGCACGTTAACGAATATTTTATGGTTAATATTCTACCAATATTACACATTAAGAATCGAAATAACACACATTTATGAAAGAAATGCAAAATCCAAAACGTCACCCATTGAATTCCCCGGCAAAACTCACAAATTATGATTAAAAAGACGATTGTTGATACTTCTTCTTTTTGGTGTTGTTGCAAAGGTTTTGCACCATTCTGCCAGTGTAGAAATACTTTCAATTTTATTTATTTACTTACATTAAACGAATTATGTACCTATTTGATTTATATTAATAGCACTCAATACCAAAGATAAAAATCAAAACAAAAGTGACTTGATTTAACACGTCTTGACAGCAGAACTTTTTATTTGGTTTTCAAAAAACAATCCTCGTTATATGTTTCCCTCCCTCCTACAATTCCTCGCTCTATCGACCTTAAACCTGTTCTGTGTTTTGTAAATACTCCTTTTATACTAAGTCTAGCGTCAGTATACGGTTATTGAGAAAATCTAATTGGTACACACCACAACCCGGCATTGAACCTGCACGATCACGCGTATGACTCGGGGGGTCTATTCACTAGGTCATGGACGCTCTTATAATAAAGCAAGACATCTCCTAGAAAATGAAATATTTACATAAATGTTAGTATTGTCAGATGGGGCTCTTACCCCAAGAGAGTATGAGGAAAGAAGGCTAGAAATAAAATCCTCTAAAAATATTCCTTTAAAATGTACGTCTAAAAAATTTATTTTAAAATGTTCCTCGTATCTTCCCTTCTTTTTTATAACTAGATGTTGCCCGTGACTGCGTGTGCGCAAAAGGGAATCACGCGGGCACCGTACATTTTGCCGGTATAAAAAGTAGCCTATATCCTTCTCCGTGGCTTACTTTATATATGTGCCAAATTTTATCAATATCAGTCCATTAGTTTCGGAGCACAAGGAATTTGAAAACGGGAAACCACGGAACCATAGACGGTAGCCTACCGTTTCGGGCTCGACAATTTCCTTCTTCATTTACATTCTCGCACGTATTCTCAATGATATACAAAAGTAAAATATTCTTGTATTTTAATACAAGGATAATTATGTTTCTATGCGTCTTCATTAAAATTTTATATCGTGGTTTAAAAATCATGGCTAACCGGAGTTTTCTATGAAGTAGAAGATATCGTAAAAATACGCGAAAGAGAAGCCGCGTGAACTAGCAAATGTGTTATTACGGAAATAAAAAATTATAAAATATATCGTGTTGTTATTCAGTAGTTGACGAGATTGTGCTGTGGTTGGATCGGAAAATGTTGAAGTGTGTGCTTTTAGTTTTCGCCATCGCCCTAGAAACTCTAGGGACCGAATCCACCGATGGGCGTGCTGCGGGACTGCTACCAGACTGTAAGTATATAATTATTATAAATATGATCATTATAAATTATATTATAATTATATAAGGTTTGGCAAAATCAACTACGTATATTTTGTGTATATGATCGATCTACTGCTCATATAAAGACGTTTAGGTAAAAAAATATTGTCATACTCAAAGTAAAAAAAATCTCATAATGGGTGAATCTCCGCTCAATGCGAACTCCCCCATATAAAGGATTTTTTTCGAGTATAACAATTCTTTTTCTGCCTAAACATCCATACATAAGCTGGAGATCATATGCCCAAAATATCCGTAATTAATTTTACCGAACTTTATATAATTAGTAGAAAAATATTATTACGATTTTTCATTTTGGTTTTTCCGGTGCGCGACTACACCATATAACTAACCGAAAAAGAGGTTTGTTTACATGAATAATTTTGTAAAACAATTATAATATTATGGTTTACTTATGGAGGTTTCCACACTCGTCATGTAAATCTGGTAACGTTTTTTCATAACTTATTACAAAAATATACTAAAACTTGTTGCATTTATCAATATTAAGCACAAAAAACACACTATTATGTTTAACGCAGCTTTTTCATCAAATTATCTATGTTATCTCTACTGTGTAATCTAATGTAAGCCTTTTCCTATGTATAATTAATCCGTAAATAGTATAAAACAAAGTCGCTTTTTCTGTCTGTCCATATGTATGCTTATGTCTTTAAAACTACGCAACGGATTTTGTTGCGTGTTTTTTTAATAGACCGAGAGTTTGAAGAGGAATGTTTATATGTATATAACATGCATAATATAGTAGAGAAACACTGATAATTTTAGAGGTTTCTAATATCGTATATAAATACATTTTTTTGCGCTTACATTGCAAACGCTGGCTGAACCCTACGAGATTTATCAAAATAATGTACTACAGTATTGTACACCTTAAAAAGGTCTACAAGAAAGTCCGCAATTGTATATATCTATCTCTTCGGTATAACCCACAATAACCATTTTTTATCCATTACTTTTTACCAGAATAATGACTTATTTACGAAGCGCTTTTAAGAAAAACAGCATTAATCCTTGTTGCGGGTAAGAGTAAATAAAACTAGGGATTACCGTGACAAATATATTAATTTAAGGGATCGTGGGCAGAAAGCCGAACGATCTGGTTTATCCTCTTGGTGTCTGTGGGAATCGGAATCGGACAAAAAAGTCCGCAATTGTATATATCTATCTCTTCGGGATAACCCACAATAACCATTTTTTATCCATTACTTTTTACCAGAATAATGACTTATTTACGAAGCGCTTTTAAGAAAAACAGCATTAATCCTTGTTGCGGGTAAGAGTAAATAAAACTAGGGATTACCGTGGCAAATATATTAATTTAAGGGTTCGTGGGCAGAAGGCCGAACGATCTGGTTTATCCTCTTGGTGTCTGTGGGAATCGGAGGGGCTTTAACCACGTGGGCACTTAGCTGGAGTGGAGTCCTGGAGTGTAGCACGTGGCGAGAGCCGAGTTGGGGCTCCAACTTCCGGTAGCGTCTCTCTGTTCACCGCGACGTAGATCGTCCAAGGGGCGGTGCAGACTGATTCCAAAACCAGTCAGTTCAGTCCGGAATATCTAGCGGCACTCAGAAATCCGGATGTGATGAAAATCAGCCACCAAGTCCATAAAAAAACAGCGCCTTGAACCCGGAGTATAGATCCCTGGAAAATCCATAAAAACGTGTGGATAGGAGTCCAACAGCCGGCGTGATCTTAACCCCAAACGATCAAAATCATGGGCTGTGTGACCATCACAAAATAAAGGGTAAGCAAAATAAAAGATGACATACAAGAATAATTAAAGCATTGATACAAATATCCTAATATTATATCAATGCAAAGCGGAAAGAATGAGCACGTGGTTTGGCCAATCAAATTTTGACAACTAATTTTACAAGGTGCTAATTTACATGAAAAATAATGTGCTTTATTACAAGCGTGATTTACGAAATAAAACTTCACAACACAGACATAAAAAACTCACCGTAAAACGGGATTAAGAAATATAACGACTACATCTTGAGTCTATTCTTCTTCTTCTTTTGGCATAGCCTTCCCTGTAATAGGAGTTGCCAACGTCAGAGTGATGCAGCAGATGTTCAGTGAAAAGATGATAGCGTACAGTGCGGGGAATCTTGAGTCTATAGAAAATTTTCGTCAATCGCAGAAGTGCGTTATATATCCTTCTCCGTCTTCTTTTTTTAAACTTTTGACAACTAAAAAACTAAAGCGTAAAGAGAAAAAGTCCACAAATCAAAATAAAATATATTATATTAATAATCAATATAATTTGTAATGTAATAATGCAATTCTACTGTATTTTAATCATTATTCAAAACTAAATTATTATTTTTTAAGATTTAAGACGGAAGTAAAATCGATCTACGAACCAAATATTAAAGCAAGGCTAAGCCGTTTTAGTAAGGACGTGCGCCGATAGATGGCGCTAAAGCCTCTGAATGACTAAAATAATTAATTATACAAATCATAGCTAACGCGAGTAATGCCGAAATAATTGATTTTACGGAGAGGAAATGTAACTCAATTAAGTACGTTATAGTAGATTGTTAGCTTAGGGTTGAAAAGAATCAATTCCCGAGGTAGTTAGGCTATAGTCCGAGTAGGAATTGATTCTTTTACCCGTGGCAAACACTCTACTTTTCATTTAGAATATGAGGAAAATAAAACTAGTTGTTTATCTAAACTATTTATTGATAATAATATATTAGTAGTGCCTATTTAAAATTAATAGTCAAATTAGGACAATGAAATTAAAAGTTACATTTTTGATTGGAATATTTATGTTGTTTGATATATTTTGAGAAATTTGGCCGTTCTGGATCAATATTTGGTGTCAATATTTCGCTTGAACTCATTTTTAATATTCAATTCATATCTTAGCACAAAAGTCCGTCACAGATACTTACATAACAGATTTTAGTATCCCGCCAATTTGTGTTGACTTTTTAAATTTTAAATATGGAACTTGCCGCTCGCCGCGTAGTTGTCGCGGCATTCGCGGCTTATTCCGCTCAAAGAAGTTTGCGCTAAATTCACATTGGCTGTTTAGAAAGTCATTTCATTTTTTAATAGTTTTTTTTTACATAAAACTCTTCACAGCTGACAACAGTTCTATTTTTGAAGTTTTGAAGTTTTTCCGGCCCTCGGGCCGGAATGAATTTGTATGAGTTTTTCCCTCCCTATGAAAGGAAAGCAGTATCTTCCACCCAATAATCAGATCAAAACAACACTACTTTCCGAGTATGAGAAATGAAAAATACATTGTGCATTTAATATAGATCAATATGGCCCTTTACAGCATGGATTTCAAATGAATATTTTGGACAGATATTACAGATTTAAAATGTAGGGACAATGGTTTTTGAATAACCAGGGCGGTTGGACGATACAATAAAACTAGCTGCCCGTGCCCAGTTCATACTTATTATTATGTATGGTATTTTAAGAGGCTATGTAGACGGATACATCATACAGTATGATCCTTATCAAATTAAATAAGTTACTCACTTTAAGCATTTTATTCACATTAGTAGCTCTTTAAACCATACAGTGAAAATTAATATCTTATATTTAAAAGATATGCGTAAAATTTATATTCAAGCGCGAAAAATATATATCAAGCGGTCTAAGCGGACTATCACGTCGCGTCGAGGTGATAGGGTCCCGTTTTGACCCATCGGGTACGAAAAACTAAAAAACATTTTCAATATTACATACAGAAGTATATTGCAGTGAGTAGAGTTATTTGCTGAAGAAGTTTTTTCTCCGACAACACTATTCCAATGTAAACGCTACTTAAATATATGCTTTAAAATACCTTAATTACGGGCTGATTTACGTGATTTTCCTTACGTTTTTGATGTAATAAATTGAAATTTTCTTGATTTTCCTTACTTTTTTGACTTATGTAACTTATTGAAAAAAAATGATTAAATAAAGTGAATTTCCGTTTTTCTCACATATAAACTTAATACTTTTATCGCATGATCTTTTCTTATATTATTTGAAAACGAAACACACATTTTGAATGTTTTATGCAAAAGCGAGCGAGCGAGCAATATAGTTATAAATAAACAATTAGAGACTTTGAACGTTTGTTTTCTATCAGTAATAACTACCTACATACACTTACAATTTCAACACATACTACCTACCTAACCTACACCTACAACATACAATAGATGTCTGAGTCGAAGTCGTCGTCGAGTTGAAGATGATTACAGTACTAATAACACTTTTAAACAATGCTGGTTGGTGTAATATAGAAAAGATAAAAAAAAAGAAAATAAAAATTTTGGGTGGGTCACCCTTATCACTTAGGGGTATAAAAATAGCTTACAACCTAAGAATTATAAGATAACTCATAATATACATACAAAATTATAAGAAAAAATAGAAAAGAGAGAAACAATCGACATTTTTTTCATCTTAAAAGTTTAGTCTTGTAAAATTTTAATTTTGGAATATGGGTTTTGAAAGAAAATATTGGAAATGATGGGAACTACGAGCCCTCAAAGGATCAACATCGACTTAACCTATACCTTTTTAGGTTAGATTAGGCAGCGCCACGAATGTTAATAATTAAAAAATAAAAAAACCCGACTGCAAAAAAAAAACATACCTAAGCACCTCAGTGAAATGATTGACATTATGTTTGGTAGCAAAAGGGAACCCGTTTATTTTTGTACGATTTATAATTTGAAGTCGTTTTTTTTTAATTATTTATTTTAATAAAAAAAATAGTTTATCCTTGGTCAATTTAAAGCAAAAAATACGATTGTTTGAATGCATTCATTACAATTGTATTCGAATTATTTAATTAAAAGGGTTGTAATTATTCCTGATTAAATTTAAATACATGGCATATTTAATTGACATGGCATAAATATTTTCGAAACTTTTTTTTAATTTCCTTTATTTCCTACTCGATAGGTTTGCTTGATTTTTTTTTTAAATATAGATAAATTTAAATATAATGGCATCTTCGCCCTCGCACCCATGAGATTTGACAACTCTATACGATTTTCGGCTTTATTGCATTAACGCAGAGTTCTTTTCAGAGACCGTCATTAACTCACAAATTTAAAAAATTATGTTCACGCTGTATTTGTAAACAGAAATCTAAGCTGAAACAAAAACAAAACAATATTTGTCTCCTTGATACTCAAAAGAATACGCGCGCGAGAGTGTGACAGAGTTTTTATGATGTACCTACTCATCACGGCGCGAGCTCAGGGCCGGCTTAACCAAGATGAGGCCCGAGGCCAGTTTCGTCCTCGGTGCCAACCTATCAAAGTAATCTTTATTCCTTTTAATGTGCTGGGGTGTAATAAAGGTTTATTAGTAAATAGTAGATAGTATATATTTATTTGTAAATAGTAGATAGACTGTAGCTTAACTCCTTTATATATTGGAGAGACACCCGAAAATATAAAATTGTTAGGATGAAGTTGCTTGAGTTATGTTATTTGTCGACGACATATTTCAAACACAGCTACTTAAATAGAATACGGTAGCCTTATACTTTAAACGAGACAATCTTATATATTATATATAATTTCGGTTTCCCAGAAATGGCTGCAAGTATAACCATGAATTTAGTATGCAGGTAGTTTTAGAGGAGAAAAATCGATCTTGCTAGGTCTTTCCCCTGAGAATCTGGGCATTTTTAAGCTATATAATATGTTTTTTTCTTTCGTTGTCCAACAACGTATCAATAATTTCGACTGTGTTATGTCAGTCCCATTGGCAGTTTGCCATGCGTGTGTATAATTTTTGCTTTGTTCGAGAATTCGGAATGTGGTGGGTTCGAATCCCTGTCATATAAATATTGTCATGTCATTTCTTAGAAAAATAATAAATAGAAAAACATAAAAACTCTTTATAAAATGTGTGCAAACAGCCTTGCAACGTGAACTTAAATTAAACATAAGTTGCAAATACTCTTTATCTAAAGTAACATACTACATAACAGAATTAGTTAAGTAGGTCTTATTCAATTACAGTATAACACAAATTTTATTTTTGCAAGACAAAAAATAAAACCAACAGTTAAAACTTAAATCAAAACCTAAACCTATCAGGAAGGCGAACGGGACGACCAGAATAGGTGACCGAATCTTTAAGCACAGAGCCTGTCTCTAGCTCCAAGCGGTAAATACGCTGTAATGCTCTGATATTTTCCCCCGTTGCGGTTTTTAGCCGAACAACCCTATGTTGACCATCAACTCTTGGCATTACCTCTGCCACTAGACCCAACGGCAACAATCAACACTACGTCGCCGACCCGTACTGCACTGACGGTTTTTGAAGTACGCTGTATCAAGAGAAATCAGTATCAAGATACTCTCTCTTAAACCTTTCATTCCTGGCTGTTAATTGTGTTTAGATATCCCCAGCGAGAAGTTAAAATATGTCCGTCTACGTGATCCATATTATTAGTACTACTCCCATCACAATTTATGTTCAGGAACATCGAAGGTGTCAAAGGCCTCACGTTTTCGGTATCATCTGCTATGTATGGTAAAGGTCTCGTATTTATAACTCTCTCTATTTCACACATACCGTATAGAGTTCAACCTCAAACAATGCAGCTTTACTTAAATTGCGTCTAAGTCTTTGATGGTTTGTTTTTTGATCGAACCATCCGTTCCCAAAATCCCTCCCACCATTGCGCTGAGGGAACTATCAAGCGCTATTCAATATTTCGGCATACAGTGTCGTGGTCTAGGTTACGAAAAATGTTGTTGGCCCCATGGAAGTTTGTTCCGTTGTCACTATAGACCACTCGAACGTCGCCTCTTCTAGCATTAAACCTTCGTAAGGATAATAGGAAATCTTCGGAAGACAAAGACAAAGTTATCTCTAAGTGAACCGCTCGATGTACGGCGCAAGTGAACAATACCATCCAACATTTTTGCCGAGACTTCAATATAAGTGGGCCTGCTAGATAAGTAAATCCCTGTAACTTCAAACGCTGAGCCACAACTGATCCTGTTTAACAGTAGAAGCCCGGAAGGAGGAACCCATGATTTCGCATTGTATCTCATGCAAATAAAGCAGTCCTTTATAGTTTTCTTAGCGAGTCTCCGAATACCAATGATCTAATAAGTCTCACGAAGTTTAGATATTAGCGTTTGTATACCTGCGTGTAAGAGCTTAATGTGTTTCTTTGCTACCAGTGTTACTACAATTACGCTTTTTGTAGTCAGTACAATCGGATTAATAAAATTATCTGACTCTTCACTTAGCGTAAGGCGTGTTTTTACTCTAAGGAGCCCGTCTGTGCCTCTAAACGTCTGAATCTTTGACGTTATAAAGAGTCATCTTCCTTTTGAAGCAAGCGAAATAAACTCTTCTCACCATGCATGTATTCTTTAGTTGTCAATTTTGAGTCGTGAATTTCGATGTACCTACTGAGATAGTTATTGTTAAAAATCTTCGACACTATGCGACTAGCTTAACAATTTTGTGGTACTTACTAAAATATGTCAAACGTGTCATGAATGACTCCGTTGTATCATTAAGCATTGTGAATACACTCCTTTTAACTTCTATTAGAACCTCATGTATATCGGGTGACTCTTCTACAACCGGCCGCTCTTGAGCTGGTTTCCAATCTGACCCTATCCACCAACTGGTTTGAAGCAATATATCAGCGTTACATCCACGTGATAGCAAATCTGCAGGATTCTTATCCCCTGGAACGTGGTGCCAGTCTCTTGTGTTTGTGCGCTGTAATATTTCCACGACGATATTATACACAAAGATATTTAAATCATCTTTGCGTTTGAGCCAGGCTATGACTATATTCGAATCCAACCAATAATACTCTCTGCAGATCAACTCAAGCCCTTCTCTAACTTGATTCATCTGTCTAGTGGCCATCAGAGCTGCCATAAGCTCCAATTTTGGCATTGTTACCCGTTTGGTAGGGGACTATGCAAGAACTAGCTGAATGTCTACCGCACCATTTATTTCTGAACGTAAAAATATGCAACATGCATATGCTACTATACTGGCGTCACAAAAAATATGTAATGAGTTATTACTGCTGTCCAAGTCCAATTGGCTAGTGCGATTTGGGATCATCGCACGCCTCTAACTTACCCAACTCTTGCACACACTTATTCATTCTAGTGCATAGCTCTTTCGGTAATGGCTGTTCACAATCATTATTCAACATCCTGCTCTTCTGTAAAAATAAGTTCTGGTGTCAGTGTAACAGGTGCTGCAAACCCTAACGAATCTTAACACTTTGTGCCAAAGAGAGAAAATTCCTTTTTTTGCTAAACTTAAACTGTCCTTGGTATGATTTGACATTAGGCATTTTGCAGTATAATATGTCTTGACGAGGATTCCACATCAAGCCAAGTACAGAAAGTGATTTGATCTCCTCATCTGTCAACACGGGACTCACATCATCCAACTACACAACATCACTACATCCAACAATGTAATTCAATTTCACCCTGTAATAATATATATTTAGCTTCGGTCATGAAACGTTTCATTTCGCTTTCGTCGTTCACACTTACAACGCAATTATCCACGTAAAAACTTTGATTAATATTGACGTTGTTATTGAATCATACTTGTTTAAATGAAAACGTAATGTAGCTGACAGAAGAAAAGGGCTAGTAGTAGTAGAAAAAAATAAAAACTCTTTATAAAATGTGTGGACGAATCCACCACAGCCAGCGAATCGGCCGTAAAAATGTTCTAACTTTCTATAAAGTAATTATATGTAAATATAGATTTTTCATATTGTATAAGGTATTTAATAGGTATGCTCCAAGTAAAACAGTTTACATTTTATAAGTAACACAATATTGTTTTTAATTAAAAATTTTGACTCATTGCAGAATTTTACGACCTTTATGATCTATGATTGGTTGAGCGTTTCTGTATTTCCACAAAAGGAACAAAACAACAAAAGTAACAGCCTTCGTGGTCTAGTGGTTAGAGCTTGGCACTCGACTCGGAGGTCGTTGGAACGATTCCCGCATTGGAACAACAAAAAATGTTGGGTCCAAGTTTTGGTTAGGACAATGCAGGCTGATCACCTGATTGTCTGACAATAAAGGTGATTCATGCGTCGGACGGGCATGTAAAAAGTCGGACCTGCGCCTCATCTCTCGCCAGTCGTGTCGATTATCCGTCCCACTGGGTTATAAGAGTAAAGGAAGAGAGAGTGCTCTTGTGTACTGCGCACACACTTGTCTACTATAAAATTACTCCTGTGTAAATGGCCTGGTTTCAATGAAACCGGCCACCGTCACCGAAATCGGTGTGGGGGAGATAAATTATAATAAAAATCTTAAATATATGTAAAGATAGTATAAAAGTATTAAAATGATAATACATTTACGTTGTCCAGTACCCGTAACACAAGTTATATATAAGGTTATATTATAGTAAGGAAACGGTCCATAGATATTATTATTATTATTTTATTCTTATAAAAGTAGAATCTATTGCAATCTTTAAGTACACCTATGCATACATATTCATCATACATACATGATTGCGGAAGTTAGCAGAAGTGGACAAACAGACTAACGAAAGAATAGACGGACGGACGGAGTAAAACTGTAAGGGTTGTTTGTAGTACTACGAAACCGTGTAATGTGTTCGCTATTTGCAGGAAACAAATTGTATGTATGAATGCGAATGTAGAAGCGGATTGTCCGTCGGAGCCATTGTGAATGTAATGAAATGCTATCCAACTGTATTTTCAATTGAAAAGTACTTAGCCACTAAGAGTTTTGCATATACTTATTACCGTAAAAAGGCACAGACCTTTTGGCCTTAGGGTTAATCCGGCCCTGCACACGTTTATTCACATATACACACAATTTTTTGAGACAAATCTAACGATACCTTTACTGTCGAAATCCATCCAGCCGTTTGAAAGATACGTTTCCCACGTATCTTTCAAACGGCTGGATGGATTGATCAAGGATGGATGGATAAAGGAATTTATAAACATGGATGGATCGATGGATGGATAAAGGAATTTACGAGAATTTAGGACTATACGAGTAATCAGAATTTTCATGATTTACTGAATTAACTACTTTTAATCTACTAAATTCGTCAAAATTTTTAAATAACTAAACTCAACTAAATTCACTCCATCTCTTATTGCTAACTTCATATCACACCCTTTTCTGACTCTAGCGCCATTATGGCCAGTTTTGAAACTATTATTTAATTACTTTTGTCGGACACTTTTTAGCTTTTCTGCCTTAGAGAGATGGTACTCCTTACCTCTATTCTCCATGGGTAAGTACAACGGATTGCGGATCCTTGACATTCGAAAAAGTTCTTGTTCTTCTTCTTTAAAATGGATCCTTAGAGATTCGCCAATGTGTGTGTTGACGTAAACTCTGCCTTATGAGTGGGTTTTTTGATTATACAAGGGTACGGTGTACACTAGGGCTGTAATTACACATTACAGCCCTAGTGTACACCGTACACTGACATCTATTGGCTGGGAGAAATAATTATACAAGCATTTACATCAATTCCAAAGTTAGGTAACAGCCCTAGTGTACACCGTACCCTTGTATAATCAAAAAACCCACTCATAAGGCAGAGTTTACGTCAACACACACATTGGCGAATCTCTAAGGATCCATTTTAAAGAAGAAGAACAAGAACTTTTTCGAATGTCAAGGATCCGCAATCCGTTGTACTTACCCATGGAGAATAGAGGTAAGGAAGTACCATCTCTCTAAGGCAGAAAAGCTAAAAAGTGTCCGACAAAAGTAATTAAATAATAGTTTCAAAACTGGCCATAATGGCGCTAGAGTCAGAAAAGGGTGTGATATGAAGTTAGCAATAAGAGATGGAGTGAATTTAGTTGAGTTTAGTTATTTAAAAATTTTGACGAATTTAGTAGATTAAAAGTAGTTAATTCAGTAAATCATGAAAATTCTGATTACTCGTATAGTCGAAAATATTTTTATATATAAAACCGAAGAAAATGCTAAGATTTAATTATACGTTTAAATTTTGCCGCTTTACTCCCGTCTGCGTCTGTAGCGCCCCCTATTTAACGCTATTTTACGGACACTTTTCATGTATGGAGATGGTACTCCTTAATTCTATTCTCCATGGTACGTACCTATAAAAAAAAACTCGGCGCGGCGAACCTTGATCCCTATGACAGTTCGTGTTAGTGATGGTCGTGTCAATTTTTAATTTTTTTATAGACAAAGGCGTGGCTTGCATTCAGCTACATTGGTAAACATGTTTTAAAAAATATTATAATGTGCAAATTATGTATTTGGCAGCCGAGTATGTTCAAAAACCAAAATTTTATGACGAGTTTATTCTCTTCTTAATTTCTAATTTACAATTTTAAAAATTTAATTAAACTTAAATTTATTACTAGGTACATATGAACCGATTCGAGGCTCGATATTGAATACCGCAAAAATAATTTAATTTAAATACAATGCTGCTAAACTGCTTACAAAATATGCTGATTATACATTATTGCAAAACCCGAAAGTAGAATACACGCGTCGCGGCGATGCTGCTGCGTCAGCCATCTACTTTAGGGTTGAACATGTAACTCCTCCACCCCCAGAGCAGCAACTATTTGAGGACTTTCAGCGAGAATGTTGCTGGCAGAGATTCCTGATTTTTGGCAGGAACTGCGTAGACAGGATGATCGGCCCGACTAGCTTGGGAGACTTCTTCACTTGGGCTGCTATCCTTTTGTCGGCGCAAGCGGCGACGTCGAATAATGACAATGAGAAAAATTGCAACTATACCAGATACTAACGTATATAAGAGCAACGTTGTATGGTACAGTGAAGAAGATATTTGGTTTAATTGGACAGGACTCTGTAGAATTACTTTGTCTTCCAGGCGATGGAGATTCTTCAAGTCGAGAGAATTAAGGGTTATATGGGGAACATCTTTGTCCGTGACTACGAGATTGTCTTGGATTTCGACGATCTTCAAGGGTTGTCCTTTGATTTTGTCGTTATATGTGTTGTGTGTTATATGTATAAGTTATATGTATACGTGTTGATTATGTTGAATGAGTCCGTCCGCAGGGAACATTCATGTGGAATTGTAGCGATGTAGCTGCCGGATATTGTTATGTACTCCTTCCGTTCACATTGCAGTTGGATTTTAGTTGCATTTGGGAAAATTATGGTGTAGTGCTTATCGTCCTATTGCTTCATAGCTTCCTTCGTTAAGGTGATTCTCGTGGGGCTGCATGACTTATCATGGCAGTGATTGATTGATGATCATGCTTTGTATACAGTCAGGGCTTCCTCGGGGCTGATAGTAGTTCATATTTTCTTCACAGAGAAGGTAATCGTCAAACTTCGGGCATTCAGCCTCTATGTGCATGAAAAATTTCCCATAGGTTGCTATATAAGGATGTGGAGGGATAAAGGTTTGTTGGAGCTTATTAGGAACAATGGAGAGACGGAAAAAATCGTAATCATCTAGAGCTACTATAGGAAATTTAAAAACTATTACTATTATCTACGAAATAACTACCAGGCTTAACCTGTTAACAGGTTAATGATATCGTAATATTCCATTAAATCAGCTTCTAGGATCTGCTAACTGTTGTAAATTTTCTTAAGTCTATCTATCATATTTGCTAAATTATCTATACTTAACATGCTATGATGAGTGCTCGATGCAGGAATAAAACTTAAAGTATTTTTTAATCTAATTCTAAGTAAAGATCGTCAATGTTTTCAGTAATTATCGCTAACAACTGTGCAAATTTAGCAAATTTTACCTCTGAACTATATTTATCCAAAAATAACTCTAAAGTTACGTTAATTTTCTTCTGAGTATCTACAAAATTATCAGTTAACATACCATACTGATTCATCCATGCTTTATTAAGACTAATATGATTATTAAATTCCGAAACTAGTTTATGCTCATTTTTCTCTAATAATTCTATTGCGCTATTATACCTTTCGGCACCTGAATGATCCAAATTACCTGTTACACTTTTTATAAATGATCCTAAACCATTAATTATTCAATTATAGTTTCAAATATAGTTAAAGAACCGTTATCCAGTTGAGTCCTAAAATAATCTATTTGACTATATGCCGAGTCAATACGTTTCTCCAGGTCAATAAGTTCCACGTATTGTATGAATGAATGATAATGAGTGATGTACTTTGCTCGACCGAGTCTAAATGGTAAAAGTCCAGGTCCACTGTCAAGTTGTTCAAGTCTTATGTCTGCTGCTATGGTCATGTGTATTATCAGCATCAGTCGAAACCTGTAACAAGTTTTTAATCTTAGGGACGCGCTAAAGACGAGCCTTCACGACGGGCCCCTTTTTCTTCGAGGTGTAACTGTGAATTGGTAAGTCTGCTAAAACATTGTCATGAGTATATCGGGGTGCTAATTTTTGCCTATTAGCCATGGGGTTTTTAATAAAAACTTGCTGGTCTGGAGTGTATTCTATTTCTGGTTCGCGATTTTTGTTCCTATTATTCATTAAGTTTGTACGATCACGTGTAGTAGATTCATTCATAATTTCATAGACTGTCTTTATTTGATCTTGGTGTGTCAAAATGTACTGTTGCATTAGGTGTTCGGTCAAGTTAATGTCTGATGGATCCCTAGGATCAAAATGTCCTCTAATAATGTCGTGGGGCCTACATTTCGTAAAACTATGTACAGAACTATTATATGCTAATATTGCGTAAGGCATCTGGTTAATGGTTGGTTCGTCTTTCTGTTTAAGTCTTAATATTCGAAGATGTTCTAAAAGAGTAGAATGGAAACGCTCTATGATCCCGTTGTCATTGAATGAATGAATTGAATGGGGCAAAGTTCTATGGTGAATTATTTTATGTAATCTAGTGAATTCAGAAAATAGTTGGTTGGTGAATTCGGTTCTATTGTCAGTTACAATTGTCAAGAGTAATCCATGGTGTGTACAGTACGTAAGTAGTCCCTGAAGTATACTGACTGCTGTGCCGTCACGTAAATGGTAAGCTTGTCCGTATTTAGAGAATGAGTCAACAAAAGTCAAGTATTTTTCATTATGTGCTGTGAATAAGTCTAGATGTACTATTTCAAATGGCTTTGTTGCTGGGGGTACGATGTTAAGTTGAGGTTTGATAGGATTTCTATCATATTTCCACTGTCCACAGATAGTACATTCATTAATATACTTTGTTATTTCTTCACGCATTTTAGGCCAATAGTATTTACGGGATAAAGCTAAATAACACTTATTTATACCTCTATGATTCGTCTTTCCTTCATGATAATGTTTTATTATATCCTGTTGTCGCAGATACTCTTTTACGTCTTCCAACTCCGTTTTTGCTAAAACAAGATGCATGGAGGATGATTTAAACTTACTTTGGAGTATCGGTATTATAGAGTACATACCTAGTGGAGTTGTAATTTTGAGGGCCGTTTTTATCTTGGGATTAACGTACTCCTTTATAGCATCTACTACGTCTTGCTCTAAATTTGACTCAGATACTTGAATATGTGTGCGTGTATGTGTGTCAAATGGCTTAGTCACAGTCGGTCGTCGTTTGATGTCACCTACGATAGTAATACAGATTTGTCTATGAAATTTGTTAAGTGGTTCGTCAGTTATTGGGATCTCAAGTATAGGGTTTTCAGCTGAGGAATGTGCCGTGTCAGTGGAAGACCCAACAGAAGGTTCAGGTCTTATAGAAAGGTCAATTCCACATTCTGTGAGAAGGGACTCGATTTCTTCGTTATTAATTTGAACTCTATATAGGGCGTCGGCGTTGGTATTGCACTTGCCTTTCTTATATACTACAGTGTAGTCGAACTCACTGAGTTTGAGTCGCCATCTAGTAAGTCTCGAATTGGGTTCTTTAATATTCATGATCCACTGGAGGGGCTTTTGGTCAGTAACTATCTTGAATTTTCGTCCGAATAGATAGGGTCTAAAATATTTAGTAGCCCATACAATTGCTAACAGTTCCTTCTCGATGGTGCTGTAATTCATTTCGCTACTACTTAATGTTCTAGATGCGTAGCTAATAGGTTTGTCAGCTCCAATTGGGCCCTGAGAGAGTACGGCGCCTATAGCTACATTCGAGGCGTCAGTGGTAAGTAGAAAGTCTTTTGTAAAGTCAGGGTACTGTAATATTGGTCAACAAAGTCTTACATTTTTCGAAACAGTCGATATATTCCGAATCCAAAACTATTTTACGTGTCTTTTTTAAGCATTTAGTCATCGGTTTAGTAACACGCGCAAAGTCAGGTATAAATTTTCTATAGTATCCTAGTAAACCTAAAAATTGCTTTATCTCCCTACTTGTTTTTGGTAACGGATAATTTTCGATTGCCTTGATTTTGTCAGGGTTTGGTTTTATACCTTCGTTACTTATGATATGGCCTAGGTATGCGGTTTCTAATTTTAAAAACTCTGACTAGTCCATCTGTATTTTAAAGTTTGAATCGCGTAATCTACGGAAAACTTTCTCCAGGTTCACCATGTGCTCCTGAACGGACGTGCTGAAAACTATTATGTCATTTAAGTATACTAGGCAAATTTCGTTTTGTAGACCTTTCAGAATATTATCCATAACACGTTGGAAGGTTGATGGCGTGTTTTTTAATCCCATTGGCATACGTAAGAACTCAAAATGTCCGTGCTCTAATTTGAACGCGGTTTTAGCTATATCGTCGGGGTTCATTTCAACTTGATAAAACCCAGACGCCAAATCTAAGGTGGTGAAGTATTGGCATCTACCTAGTTTATCCAAAACGTCAGTGATATTGGGGATTGGATACTTGTCATCGATGGTCTTGTCGTTATGTTTCCTGAACCAACCAGTCTCCATTTCTGTTTGCCAGAAGCATCGGCCTTTTTGCGACTACCCAAATAGGTGAACTCCAGGCAGAGTCTGACGGTCGTATTTTACCTTGGTCTAACATTTTCGCTATCTGATCCCTAACTTCTTGTCGATGTATAAATGGGTAGCGATAGCTCTTGCTATACTGGCATTTCGTCATGGGTCCGTATAGTATGCTTAATTTTGTTGGTAAAAGTCAAGGGTTCTCCTTCAATGTAAAATATGTCGGCGTAATTCCTACACAAAGTCTCTAAGTTAGCTTTTTCTTCAGGATTTAGATGGTCAGTCCGAAGTCGTTCTAATACATTCTTAATTCGAGTCGGGTCCTGAACAGGTTCAGTACACTCAAGGTTACAAACGTCAATTTGTGTAGGCGAATTAAACGAAATTACGGAGTCGGTGTCTGTCACATTTTTTATTTCAACTATAGCGGTCTTGTCAGAAACGGTCGTAATACATTCGTGAATAATGAAGTTACATAATATTGTTCCGGTATATAGACTTCGCCGTCGTCATGGTCAATTGGAATGTTAATGAGTTTGGATGAATTTGCAGGAATAGTTTCTTCTCTAATATCTCTCCTACATTGATATCGCAAAAGTGGTAATTTCGCACTATCTGTTATTAAAACGTTATCTTTGAGGTCTATTTTACAATTTTCTAGTAAATCTAATCCAATCAAGCCGTCAAAGTAATTATGAAATTTAAATATGAAAAGCTTTAGATTCTTTTTTTCGTTAAATTCTGGAAAACTGGGAATCATAATAGAGTGTTCGTGTACACTCGTTACGCGTGAATTAGTGACCTCGAAAGGATCAAATATTTTAGGTATATGAGAGAAAAAAATTTCAATGGCTTCAGGGTTAATAAATGATTGGTTAGCTCCTGTATCTATAAGAAATTTAAGTGGAGGATTATGAACGGCAATTCTTTTTTTTTACTGTAAATTTAACTCTATTCTGGTGCGGCGTGGCTTCTGCGTTTCTCAAAATCCTGCTTCTTATTGCTAGTACTAGGCTGAGCTAAATCATCAGAGTGCTGTGTCAGATTTAAATATCTGGGTGTATGTTCTATAGAGGGTACCGGTGTATTTTCGTTATAATAATTATAATTATACTGATCGAGTGCAAGTTGTTCGTCACAGTCATTATAGTTACAATAGTCATTATATTCATAGTCATATTCATAGTCCTGTTGGTCATAGTAACTATAGTCAGGGTAATAGTCGGAAAATTCATTATAATTCATTTCTCTACTCTTAAAATAGTTAGATGGCGGAGGGTTTCCAAGCTTCTGCCAATCATGGCCATGGATTCTAGGTGGCATGGGTTTCGTGACAAAATGGCTTACTCCGCTCATGGGCTTTGGCCCTGAATAATTAGGCGCAAAATTCTTTTGAGGAATTCTAAAACCATGACTATGATTCGGTAAAGGTGCCCTAAACATTTTTTGTGTTCGAGTCGGTTGTAACGGGGGACGCTGAGGTATTTGGTGATGTTGAAAAGGTGGCGTAAACGCGGGTTTCTGCCAACTAGGCCCAGGTAACGCTCGCGGTACGTTATTAAAATTATCTGGAGGCATTTTAAACTGTGAGTGTGAAGGTCGTAATGATGATGATGATGATGATGGACGAGGAGTATTTCTTTGTTGCAAATACATTACGTTTAACTCGTCTTGGACAAATTCCAATGCCTTTTCTATCGTCTCAGGTCTCATACATCTTATGCAAGAGCCAAGAGTATCTTTCAACCCCCGGACGTACGCTTGTAAAGTTAATTTCCTATATAATTGTTTATATAATTCCTTGACCAGGGAATATTTCCCGACAGCCTTAAATTAGCCAAAGTCACACCAATCTATAAGTCCGGATGTAAGAATGACCCCAGCAACTACCGTCCCATATCAGTTCTCCCAGTTACGTCAAAAGTTTTTGAAAAAAATTTATATAACCGTCTTGAGGATTTCTTAAATAAACGTAATTTCTTTTATATTAAACAATACGGTTTTAGAGCAAAGTCAAACACATTATCAGCAACCATAGATCTAATTACAAAAATAAAAACCAATATTGATAATAAACAAATTGCGCTAGGGATTTTTATAGATCTAAAGAAAGCTTTTGACACAATTAGCCACACAAAACTGTTAAAAAAGTTGAGAGACATTGGTATAGACGGAGTTGCACACGATATACTTAAATCATATCTATCTAATCGTCGACAGGCTGTAAGAATCGGAGAAAGCACAAGTAAAACTAGTATTATTACCTACGGAATACCACAAGGCTCAATTATTGGCCCACTATTATTCCTAATATATATTAATAATATACAGGACTTACAACTAAAGGGCGACGTAAACTTATACGCAGATGATACATCGATATTTTACTTTGGCCACCAAGTTAATTCAGTGATAGCGCAGGCCCAGTGTGACTTGGATAGGTTAAATGAGTGGTTTCTTAATAATTTACTTACTATTAACGTTTCTAAAACAAATTATATTATTTTCGTACCTAAAAACAAAAAGTTAGCTAACTACCCTCCCTTAATTATAAATAATAAAACAATTAACAGAGTAAATCAAGAAAAATATTTAGGCCTAATTATAGACAGTCACCTAACATGGAAACCGCATATTCAAAAACTCAAAACTAAAATCAGTTCCTTATCTGGAATGCTAAGAGGGGTTGTACACTGTATACCGAGCCGACTGCGTTATACAATTTATAACACATTAATAAAACCGCATATAGATTACTTAATAGAAGTGTGGGGTACAGCAGCCTCAAGCAATCTGTCATCTCTACAAACAGCACAAAATATACTAATAAAAAAACTATTCAATTGCGACTTTTTAACTTCAACGCAAAAAATTTATAAAGAAACAAAAATAATGACCATTATACAAACATACAAATATAAAAATTGCATACTTATAAGTAAAATTCTATCGGGTGACATACATACACAAATTAAATTTACAAATAAAAGCAGTATACATAAGATCGGACTAAGGAGCAAAAATGACATATTTCTACCCAAATCACGTACAAATTATGGAAAGAGGTGCATAATGCACGAAGGTGCTAAAATCTACAATCAGTTACCCAAAGACATAAAAGAAA